>CM062612.1:15909091-15994091 GCA_025617555.3 Puccinia polysora | reverse complement strand
AGTTCCTTGGCAATGTTTTCTTTGGTGTGTTGGACTTTTGTGTGGATTTGCAGGGGGAGGTTTGCTGAGGGGCAATTTTGAAAGAGTAAGGGAAATAAGGTGATGAGAGGGATAAAGTGACAAGCAAGATAAAGTGATGAGAGATATGAAGTGATGAGAGTGATAAAGTGACAAGAGCAATAAAACAATGATTGGATTCTTTGGATGAGGTTGGAGGTACAAGTTCTTGTTGGAGGTAGAGTGATGAGAGCAATAAATTTGTGAGTGATCAAGTGATGAGGGTGATAAATTGATGAGAGTGATGATGAGAGTGATAAAGTGATGATAGTGGTGAATCTTTTTATGATGAGGCTGGAGGTAAAAAAATTTGCAATGAGGTCAGAGGTAGAAGGAGGTTGGAAGCCAGGGGTGGATGAAGTGGACAGGTGGTGGAAGCCTTTAAATACTTTATTTGAAAAAACCAACTTATTTCATATTAACTTTGACACTTCTGATGTGAAATAAGTGGGGTTTTTTGATTTTTAATGGCGGGTTTGAAATGGCAGATTTGGGTTGAAACCCGCCATTAAAAAATGGCAGGTTTGGTTAACTTTGATACACCCTAATGAAGCTATAATGAAAGAAAGGATCAGTGAAATAGATCAAATTTTGTGGATTTCCAGTCAAAGATAGTGAAAGTGTTTTTCCTGAGGGGGAAATTGAAAAATATTTGTTCCAAGAAAGCAAAATTTATGTGGTTGTGAAATTGCACATTCTGGAGACTATTTAAAGGAAAAATCTGAAATTGCATCATGTTGTCCAAGCTGCAGTATGGAAAGTCTCCAGACTCACAAAATGAGATTCTGAGCTACCAGATGCACTGTGAGAGGGCACAGATTAAAACATTCAGACAAAAAAACTCACAATGGAACACCGACCAATTAGTAAGAAACAAGTGTATGGGCAGATTGGAAATTTTATTGTTGGGTGAATGAGTGGGATAAATTCAAGGATACCAAGGGGACTGGGAAATTTGTGGGAGACTTCCCAAAGTAAAATTTCAGGAGGTGGATTGGAAAGTAAGATTTTGGAGATTAAAAAATGAAATGGTGGGTATACCTTTGAAAACATGGGAAAGTAGTGGGGTCAATGGAAAGTTTGTCAGAGAAATAGGGATGACCCCCCTGTCTAAAAGTAAAATTTAGTGAAAAAATTGCCATGTTTTCCTGTAAACAGTGTGGTGTATATTTATAGACAAAAACCAAAAGTAATTTGCATTGGCCAAGATGTGGTTCAGAAAGCCTCCAGAACAATTAAAAGGAGATGCTGATCAAACAATAGGATATTCTTAGCCACTGAATGAACTGAAGATTACCCAATAGGAAGGAAGGTTGCAATGTAAAAGACAAAATATATTGTATCACAACACAGGAAGAAAAAACAATATTAGTTGGGGTAGAAGTAAAAGAAGGTGTTGATTAACAGATCCAGAAAAGTAAGAGAGAAAATGCAACAGGGACTAAAAGGTAAGCAAAACATTCAGGACTAAATTGGGAAGGTCATTTCTGGGAAAATGGGTGGAGGGAATAAAGGTGTCATTGGCATGATTATATTAGGGCATATCAGAGTTAGCAAACCCGCCATTTTTTTTGACAAAACCCGCCATGTTTAATGGCAGGTTTCTGAAATACACATACCCCCTAACTGGTGTATTTCAAAATGGCAGGTTTCATGAAAATGGAAGGTTTCAAACATCAAACCTGCCATTTTCATCCATCCACCATCCATTGCATGCAAAACACCCATCCACACCTCAAACTCAGCAAATCCATACCAATCCCATCTCCATCACATCACACACATCTCATCTCCATTGCTTCACATCTCCATTGCTTCACATCTCCATCCGTTAACATCAACATTACTTCACATCACCATTGGTTCACATCACCATTGGTTCACATCTCTATTGTTTCTCATCATGTCCAATCAAGCTTCCCAGCAGCAAGTTGAAAATAAAAAAAAGCTGACTGGGCTTTTGCTACTGTTTGACTCCCATTCAGACTCTGATTCAGACTCCAATTTGGAATCAACTGGGTTGGCTTTAAATTCTCTTTTGGAAAAGCAATAGATGGTTCCAAGAATACACAACCTTCACAACCCTATGTATGAAAGGCAAAAGCTTCATCTCATCCCCGACTTAAGCTTCCAGCAACTATTCCAAACTTTGTTGCCTTCCTTCATGAAACTTTTGGAGATGATTGAAGACAACCACATCTTCCAGAAAAATTCTTGGAATCCTCAACACTATCCAGCTATCCAACTGGCTGTTGCTCTTTGTAGATTGGGATCAAATGGAAATGGAGCAGCAATTCATCAATTAGAAAATCTATTCTCAGTTGGTTATGAAACCATTGACTCATACACAAAAAGAGTCATGATTGCTATCCTATCTTTCCATTGCTCAGTTCTTTCTTGGCCAAAAAAAGAAGAAATTCAGGAGACATCTCAAGTAATTGAGACTGAAGGCTTTCCTGGTTGCATTGGTTTTGTTGACGGAACCACCATTCCCTTGAGTCAAAAACCCAAGCTAGATGGCAACCACTATTTTGATTGGAAAAAGAGGCAATTGATTCATTCTTTTCCAATGACTTTAATAAAAATTTGGATCACACACACTGACCAAATATGTTGCATCTCTTTTTTTAGATACTCTGTGGCCCTACAACTTGTTTGCCATAACAAAAAGAAGTTCATATCCCTCCACGCTGGCCTTCTGGGTTCTTGTAATGATTCATATGTTTTCAATTTGATGCGGATTGCCCAAAAACCAGAGAACTACTTTGACCAAGATCAATAACTTCTGGCCAATTTGGCTTATGCTAGTGGGAAATATGTAGTCACAGCATACCGGAATGTTTCAAATGTTTTTTCCAATGATCAAGGAAGAACCAATTTCAACTATCATCTTTCCCAATCACAAGTTTGGATTGAGCATGCCATAGGAATTCTAAAAGGAAGATGGGACAGCTTACCGGAGATGCAAAATCAGCTTCAAAATTCAAAGGACATGAAGATCCTCATCAACTGGATTATCACTTGTGTAATCCTTCACAAACTTCTTGCCAACATAAAGGATGAATGGGACAAAATATTTGAAGAAGATATTCCTGATCCTCCTCAAGTCATCCCCATCTCATCTTCTACCTCATCTTTGGCCATGAGAGAGCGGATTCTACCCCTCACACTTGCTCAATTTGATTTGTAGCATTTGGGTTTTAAATAAGTGAAATATCTTTTTTGGTTTTAGTTGTTCAACCAAGCATCCAAGGCTGACTTGGAATTTTTTTTTTTTTGGTGGACTTGAACCAAAACTTCCAAACTACCCACCTCACCCCACCAAACCACTGGTCCACTCTCCTCCTCATCCACCACCAGTCCACTCTCCACCTCACCCTCCACCTCCACCTCACCCATCACCTCCACCTCACCCATCACCTCCACCTCACCCTCCACCTCCACCTCACCCATTGCCTCCAACTCACCCTCCACCTCCACCTCACCCATTTCCTCCACCTCACCCACCACTCCCCCCCCCCCCTGGTAAGCTCCCGCCCCTCCTCCTCATACTCCCCATCATTGGTTGCTGGTTGAAATCTCCACCCACCTTTAGGTCCCCCCCAACTCGTTGCATCTTTCCTCAGGTAAGCTCCCCCCCTCCTGCTTGTCACCCTTTCACCACCCCCCTCACCCCCTCTCCCTTACTCCCCACTAATGCCCCCCCTTCTCCCCCCCCCCTTCTCCCCCCCCCCTTCTCCCCCCCCCCTTCTCCCCCCCCCCCTTCTCCCCCCCCTTCTCCCCCCCCCTTCCCCCCCCCTTCTCCCCCCCCCTTCTCCCCCCCCCCTTCTCCCCCCCCCTTCTCCCCCCCCCTTCTCCCCCCCCCTTCTCCCCCCCCCTTCTCCCCCCCCCTTCTCCCCCCCCCTTCTCCCCCCCCCTTCTCCCCCCCCCCTTCTCCCCCCCCCCCTTCTCCCCCCCCCCTTCTCCCCCCCCCCTTCTCCCCCCCCCTTCTCCCCCCCCCCTTCTCCCCCCCCCCTTCTCCCCCCCCCCTTCTCCCCCCCCCCTTCTCCCCCCCCCCTTCTCCCCCCCCCTTCTCCCCCCCCCTTCTCCCCCCCCCCTTTGCCCCCCCCCTTCTGCCCCCCCCCCTTCTCCCCCCCCCCCTTCTCCCCCCCCCCTTCTCCCCCCCCCTTCTCCCCCCCCCCTTCTCCCCCCCCCTTTCTCCCCCCCCCCCTTCTCCCCCCCCCCTTCTCGCCCCCCCACCACCCTTGCTCAGCGGCCCACCCCCCCACCTCCCTGCGCCAGACCGGCCCCCCCACCTCCCTCTGCCAGTCCGGCCCCCCCACCCCCCCACCTCCCTCCGCCAGCCCGGCCCCCCACCCCCCCCACCTCCCTCTGCCAGCCTGGCCCCCCCCACCACCCTTGCTTGGCGGCCCATCCCCCCACCTCCCTCCACCGGCATGGCCCCCCCACCTCCCTTGCTTGGCGGCCCGCCCCCCCTTGCTTGCTTGGCCAACTGCACCCCCCCCTTTCATCCTTTGGCCAACCAACACCCCCCCCTCCCCTCCTTTGGCCAACCAACGCCTCCCCCTCCCCTCCTTTGGCCAACCAACAATGCCCCCCCCCTCCTTTGGCGGACCAGACCCCCCCTCCATTGGCCAACCTGCCCAGCCAACCCAACTGCCTCCCTCCATTGGCTGACCAACCCGCCAACCAACCCGCCGCCCCCCCCCTCCTTAGCCAGGTGACCAACCAACTGACCCCCCCTCCCTGGCCGCCCAACCAACTGACCCAGGGCCCCACCCCCCTCTTTGGCCGGCCAACTGACCCCCCACCCTGCCTTGCTGATTCCCCAAGTTGAGCCCCATGACCCCCTTCTCCTTCTCCTCCTTCCGCTCATTGATTGATCAATGACTCTGACTGACCTTTTTTTTTTTTGGGGGGGGGGCTATCATCATTGATGCACCAGTATTTATTTTTCTACTTTTGTTCATCTTCCACAATGATTGAAACATGGCTGATGATTTTTTTTTTTTTTTTTTTTGGATTCCCCGCAATATAACACCCGTTTTGACCCCTGTTTCTTTCCATTCCTGCCCTTTTTCTGCATGACCCATGCTTCTCCCGCCATGCTCCCAATGTTATACAACAAACAAATCCCCTCTTGATCCTCACCCAAAGCAAAGCAGTTGCATGGGAGGGAACAAGATGGAAGGAGATGTGTTGAAAAACATGAAGAGAGGTGGAAAGCAGAGGGATGACCCTTGCTTCTCCCGCCATGCTCCAAATGTTATAAAACCAATCAAATCCTGTCTTGATCCTCATCCCAAGCAAAGAAGTTGCATGGAAGGGAACAATATGGAAGAAGATTTTTTGAAAAACATCAAGAGAGGTGGAAAGCAGAGGGCTCTTTGGCAAAAGAGGGCACAAATTAGATAATCCAAAATCTCTTTGGAAGTGGCTGAAGAAAGGTTTTTGGAAAAGATTCTATGGTCTAGACAAAAGCTGAAAACTTTGTATTTGTACCCTGCTTTTGCTGCAAAAAAGAAAAAGAACAAAAAAAAGCCCACCCCTGAAGAGTTTGAAAAGGTCAAACAGAAGATTGAAAAGTGGCAATTTGTTTTTCCTGACTTAGGTTTTGGTATTGATTTAAAAGAAAAAGTTATTGTAAAAATGGTTTGGGCGGCAAATAAGTACAAACACTTTAATTTTCCTGCTGTGGACACTGCCACCCATACAAGGATGGCTATGTCCATGAAAATCAACAAAACCACCAGGAACACCTGCAGGGACTTAAAAATTGGGGCAATATACTCTAGAAAAAAAATGTAAATAAAATAAAAAATATTTGTTTATTGGTGGAGTTTCAAATAGTCTCAAACACTGTAGTAATCAAAAATAAATTTTTATTTTTTTTTATTTTTAAAATTTTTAAAGTAAATATATTTACAAGCCAAGAAAAATATTTTTTATTTTATTTTTAAAATTTTTAAAGTAAATATATTTACAAGCCCAGAAATCAAGTGATTTCCTTCATTTCATCCACAGTTCTACTCCTACCAATAAATGCCATGGCTACAGATAAGCTATCTTTTTTTTTTCTGTGGCTAGCCTTTCCCTCTCCATTTGTAGTTGGACTTCCTCTTGATCCTTCTCCTTTTCCTCTTTTTGAAACTTCAGCCCAGCCTGTTTAATTTTCCACTCAGCATCCAACTTTTTTTGATGAGCCAAAATCTCAGCTTTTTGCTTTTGACAATCCATAGCCAGTTGACAATCCCACTTCTACTTTTCAAACTGAAGTTTTTCAGATTCAATTTGCAATTTCACTGTTTTTCAGATGGGAATAGGAATGAGCTGGATTTTGAAAGCAAGGAGAATCCAAAATGCTTACTTGAATCTTGCTTCTCCATGATATCCTCAAAGAAAGAAAAGCTTGGAGTATTTCTCCTCTTTTGAAGGCTATTTGGGTTGATGTGGATGGAATTTAAGGCCTTTTGCTTTCCCTTTGCAGAGGAGGTTTGTGTTGGAATGGTGTCACTCTCATTTGAAGGGGATGTGGGAGGCCCCATTGGCTTGATTTTTTGGCCAATCAGGAAGGGATGAGCCTGTTCTTTTACAATCTAAATCAGTCATGATTAACCAGACAGAAGAGATGGGAACTTGGGTGCTTACTTGAGCAGATGTTGATGGTAGTGGCAATACAGGAATAACATCATCCTCATTGGCCAAGTTCTCCAGTTCTTCCACCCCAGGAAGAGAGAAATCAAAAGAAGGAAGTGAAGAGTCCAAGTTACTGTTTGACTCATCAATCAATTCTGAAGTAGATGCAATTGGAGCTGACTGTGTTGGAATATCCTCCTTGGCATTGGATGGGGGCCACTCCAAGGCAAAGGTCTCATCAGGGTCCTAATTGCTAGGCTGAGCATCCACAGCCAAGTCCTTTGCATCAACTAAATCAGATTGTTGGGCATCAAAAGCAGCAAGAGGGGTGATGTTGGCCTTCTTTATAAAGATTTCATCCATTTGAATATAAAAAGGAAAAATGGAGTCAAACTTATCAACCACCAAGTTGATTCCTTTGGCTTTGTGGGAGTTGGTGATACCAAAGCCAGTGGAGATTGACATGGAGTGGGCCTTTTTGTACTTGGCTTGATAATTCTTGAATTTCTCCCTCATCTGTTTGGATGACAGATCCAGCCTAGCTTTTGTTTTATTCTTGAGTTCATTGGCCATCAGGAGATAAACATTGACCTTGGAGGATGGAGGTTGGCCAACACGTGTTTCATTTTTGGATCCAAAGCAAGAATTGTAGTTGGAGGGAATTTTGAGCTAGTTTACCAGGATGATGTGATCAGCTCTCTTGAGCTGACTTGAGCCTTTGGAAGCTGATGGGGGAGGATTGTTGGATGTTGAGTTCCTGGGGGATGTTTGCTTTTTTCCATTGGTTTGTTTAGTGGAATTACGGGGGGAGGATTGTGATGGGGCCATTTAAAAAGAGTAAGAGGAATGAAGGGATGAAGCAATAAAGTGATGAAGCAATGAAGTGATGAAGGGATGTGATGAAAGCAGGGATGAGGGATGAAGCAATAAAGTGATGAAGCAATGAAGTGATGAAGGGATGTGATGAAAGCGGGGATGAGGGATGAAGCGATAAAGTGATGAAGGAATGTGATGAAAGAGGGGATGAGGGATGAAGCAATAAAGGGATGAAGGGATGTGATGAAAGCAGGGATGAGGGATGAAGCAATAAAGTGATGAAGCAATGAAGTGATAAAGGGATGTGATGAAAGGGGGGATGAATAAATTAAGCAATGAGAGGATCAATGTGATGAAAGAAATAAATTCATGAGAGTGATGAAGCAAGGTGAGAGTGATGAAGTGATTAGGGGATGAGAGTGATGAAGTGATTAGGGGATGAGAGTGATGAAGTGATTAGGGGATGAGAGTGATGAAGTGATTAGGGGATGAGAGTGATGAAGTGATTAGGGGATGAGAGTGATGAAGTGATTAGGGGATGAGAGTGATGAAGTGATTAGGGGATGAGAGTGATGAAGTGATTAGGGGATGAGAGTGATGAAGTGATTAGGGGATGAGAGTGATGAAGTGATTAGGGGATGAGAGTGATGAAGTGATGAGAGAAATGAAAATCAAATTTTTTGGATGAGGTTGGAGGTAGAATTTTCCCAATGAGGCCGGAGGTTGAAACCAGGAGTGATGATGTGGAATGGCACGGTTGAAATGGTGAAAGCCTTTATATATTTTATTTGAAAAACCCCATTTATTTCCAGGTAGCTCTGACACATCTGATCTGAAATAAGTGAGTTTTTTTGATTTTTAATGGCGGGTTTGAAATGGCAGATTTGGGTTGAAACACGCCATTAAAAAATGGCGGGTTTGCTTAACTCTGATACACCCTATTAGTTTTTTTTTACTATCATCATGCCAATTGGTGTGCCTTTCCCACCCCAGGAAGTTTTGAAGCCTTTTTAAGGTTTAAAAAATTTCTGGGGGTGGGATAAAATGCCATTTGATGGTGTGTTGGACCCCAAAAGGCATGTAAACATTAATTGAGGTCCTGGGGGGGCTAAATTAGGGCCTCCAGATCCACTTTGGGGTCTGTCTGGGGTAGAAGGTTTTGGGGAATTAAAATATGGACACCAATTGAGTAAATTGAGCTATAGATATCAATTTTCTTTTTGAAAGGAATTGAAATCTTACGTCAGATTTGAAAAAAAAACTTCATCCAATGTAAGAAAGATGATAAAAGATTGATTTCCTTGAAAAAAGTGAGATACATCCAGTGGAATATAAGTACATTTTTACCAAACATAAGAAAAAATGCTACATATACCTATTTAATGCTGGGAATTGGAATATTTTGAAATATTCAAACAAAGAGTTCCATCCAATCCACAAGTAGTTATGAAAAATTTGATAAAATCCTTCTTTGAAGAAAATTCAAGATTAGTGATGGAATTTAAATAAATTTGCACCAAGCACAACAATAGTAATAAAATAATACATATATCTATTTCACAAGGAGAATTCAAATATGTTGCAATATTTCAACAAAAATTAAAAGGATAAAAAACCAAATGTAAATCTTTGGAATCTACAATCCTTTGGGAGAAACTCTGCATCATCCCACCAGACATGCCATAGGGCCTTATTACCAAGGAGAATGGTTAGATCAATTCACTCAATTCATGATCCAGAGTATCCAAACCCTTTCAAGCTTTTCAGCTCTCTCAGAACTTGTGAGTCAACTCTGGATCAACAGAAGGATGTTGGGTCAAGAAAAACCACCTCTGAGATGCTATTCCTTGAATAATTTCTGAGATTTAAATCTCCAACAAAGAAGCAGTGAGCCCAGTCCCTGGGACCAGCTCTGATGTGCACCTCAGAGGACTTGAAAAGGCACAAAGGTACTCTCAAAAATGTTCAAAGGAGCACTTGGCAAGACACCCAAACCACTTGGCTAGGAGGCACCAAGACAGCTTGGATGGGCACCCCAACATGCTCACTTTACAAAAAAAAATCATCATCACTTTAGGGGTGCTGCCCACTTGGGCTTCACACACACACCATACTAGAAGTGGAAACTTGGACAAGCATTGTAAGACTCCAAACAGTGCTGAGACGCAGGAAGTTCTGTGGAAGGGAAAGGTGCTTTTTAGGCTGCCCTCCTGAGTGTTACAAAATATTTAAATGTAACCAGAAACAAGGTTCAGAACCTTATGAATGAGGAATCAATGGGGAGGAATAAGTTTGATGGTAATTGGTAGAAATGGAAAAACACTATCTGAGGCAAGATGGTGCGGGAAAATACTTGAACAAACAATTTAAAGTTTTACTCAGAGTTCAATAGAACAAGGAAGTTATAAGTAAAAACACCCACAAGCTAATAACTCTAGTCATCAGCAGAAGATTAGGAAAGATCAGCTCAATCCCAACCAACCTGCAGGTTCTCAATGAAACTGCCCAACTCTCTGCAATCAAGCGCTTGAAGGGTACCAGATAACTGTGGGTGGTTGTAAAAAACAAAGAAATTTGTTTTATGAAGCTCTAGAAGCAAAGCAATGACAGATTTGAATAAGAATAACCCAACACTTCTCAAGGAAGTAAAGAGTAGTGTGGCAAAATTCAGCTTCAAGGAAATAAGGGAGGTTTGAAACTCCAGTTTTCAAGCTTAAAGAAACCTCTCAGTCAAATGTGACTGGTTCCAGAAAGACAATCAAAGAATGATCAAGACCATTATGGTTGAAAAAGGGATCAAATAGTGGTATAACACACTCAAGAATTCAATCAAATGAATTCTTCTTTAACCAGAAAGGCTATTGGTTGGTGATAAAAGAAAAGGTCAGAGACAGATCAAAGATTGAGTATGGAGGCTCAAAGATCAAGGGTAAATCATAGATATACCCAGGATAAGGATGATGAATGGCTTGGATAAAGGGGAAGGGCCCCACCAATTTATTTTTTTCATACGGTGATAATGATGGGGCAAAAGGCAGGGGAGAGCCCCCTTTTATGGGCAAGAGGCCCTGTATACTATTTACAAGGAGATAAAACATATGAGAGCAGATTTTTTTTTATAATAAGAGGATCAAGGGAGTCTGGTCCTCCCTGCCAACTTTCCCTGACTGGGGTGAGACGATCTCAGCCCATCTGTTTCTTGTGTCTTTCCGCAGGATGGACAATTAGGGGCCACAACAGGTGATGGCTGCAAGCTGGCGGGTGGGCAAAAGTTGCAATTTGCAAGCTGCAGATCCAACAGCAAGGGTGCAAAAGACTTCAAGTGCAAGATGGATGGGAGAAAGAAAGCAGTCTGAACAGAGGATGAGAAAAAATGGGGGATGAATTGGTTTTGCTTGCTACAGGAGACCGCTGATCTTTGACGGTTGGAGGAGGCAATTGATTGGAGGAGGATGAGAGGAGGGAGAAGATGATTGATAATGGTGAGGATCACCTGCTTTTCTGTTTCCTTGGATTATGCAGAGCAAGAAATGATGAGGCCAATGGTTTCCTGGAACAATGTTGCCGTTCATCATCTTGCTTAGGGTGAGGCAAGCAAGGTGTTGAGTTCAAGGATTGCACTGGAGAAAGATTGGATTTGGTGATGATGGCGGCAGTTGTGGTTGTTGTTGTTTGGAGCAATCATAAATCCAAGATCAACACAAAAGAAATGAGTCATTGAGCAAGGGATCTGGCAATGGGAAATGGCCAATGACTGAGTTTCAATAGAAATTGCAAGGAGGCAAGAGTTGGAGAGATGGTAGGATGATGTGCTCTGTGGAAAGTAAGAGAAAGGAACTTCCCTAGTTGTCCCTAAGTTCTGGAATCAATGGTACTAGTTTCTGTAAGGATAAGGATGCTCCCCTTTAGAGAGAGAGAGAGAGATAGAGAGAGATGAATTTCCTTCCTTTCCTTTCCTTTCCATATTGTAAGCCGTGATCCAAAACTGTGATCCCCCCCTTCTAGCTGGGGTTGAGAGCGCAGAATTTATGCCCACACTCTCAACCCTAACCTAAGTACAAGGGCAATGACATCCCAACAACAAATAGAAAAGAAAACCTAAAAACCAGAACCCTAGCCTAACCCTAACCCTTTCCCATGCCGCAACCACCCTCAAGGCTGCCTACCCTTACACACACCTGGTTCATCCTTCTCATGATGCGGCCCTCTGCCGCACCCTACTCAGATCCCCCCGTGTTGTCTGTATCCTCCAGATGCGCCGCATGATTTCCTGCCCCGCAGGTTGGCCCACTCCTATAGCCCCAATTGCCCTACTCTACCTTCCCAAACTAGCCGCCTGCCAACCCAGTTGGGCCAGCTCCATTCTTGGGTCCGCAATTTCCAAGCCGGCCGTGGCCCACCACATCCAATCAATCCCAACCCATGCCTGGTATGCTGAGCCCCGCAATGTCTACTTCTGAGCCTGCTGTGGCTGCTGCTGAGCCCGCAGCAGCCACTGCTAAGACTGTGCGCATCCCAAATGCTGAGCCTGACCTACCAAATGCTGAGTGCGCCAACCGCGGTGCAGTTCCCAACCCAAGGCTATGTAATGACACCACATCCACCCCCAACTTGAGTTCTGTCCCCAGAGGTCTCCCCATTTCTATCTTAACCCTCTTTGCACCCTCCCCATACCAACCAAACCTTTTTGCGCGCTCCTCCTCACACACCACTGAACGTTCCTCTTGTCCGCCACCATGATACACTGCAAGTTCTGTGCCCGGAATGGGCATGTGTGTTCAATCATCCCCGGTTGTTGTGCTTTCACTTCCTGCTTTCATGGCCACTGCCGCTGCTTGCTTAGCAAGGGAATTCCCCTGGCTCCTCCCCAGGCTGTGCAAGAGGGCTTGACCAAACCCATTTGTGGTTTTGGATGACTTGTAGACTCCGCCCAGTTTGCCCTTTTGCCGTGCTCCTCCAAGTGAGATTTGAAACTCTGCCTTGCCCCTCTGCCGCAAGGGACCCCCCCAGAGGGAGGACTTCCCAACATTTTCCACTTACCGGGCCGCCCTGCAATACTGGGTTGATTGTGTCCAGGTCACCCAAGGCGCAAGAGACCCGCACATCAAGCAGATACTCAGACAAGGCACGGCTCCCCCTCCAGCGCCTTCTTCAAGCCCATGGCCTACTCCTGCTCTGGAACCTGAACCCAGCCCTAGGTATTTGTTGGACTTGGACAAAAGGCCCCCAACCCCGCAGGTCACTCCCCCGCCCCCACCAACCCAATCGTGATTGCGTTGTTGCCTCCTCCATGACCAAGCCCCCCAAGCAGTCCTCCAGAAGTCTCTTCCTTGCCATCTGCCTCCCCTCCGCCAACCCTGCCCAAGATCTGGGAGATCCCCACCATGATGGCCCTCTTGGCGGCCAACTTCAAGAATTTTGCTGAACGGTTGAGCTTGATGTTGCAGACTTTCCTTGCGGCTTCCGGCGCTCAAACCTTGGAATCCCAATGCAAGCTCCTGGCGTCATTCTTGTCCCTGTCAGCGTTGTTGCAGGTGGAAATGGAGGAAATGATGAAAATGGCTTAGATGCCTTACCCCCTTTCCTCTTCTCTTCTCTTCATTCTTTGTATCTGCGTCTATCTTAACTTCTTAGATAAATACATGTTTCCTGCGCACGCATTCCTTATTAAGCAAGTGATCCTGTTAGAACAACGCCATGCCCTGAGTGAGTGAGTGAGAAAAACTGAGTCCCACTTTGCCCCATGCGCAATTGCACAACCGCGAGTCCTGCCATTACAATTTGAGCCCATGTCTTTGTGAGTTTCCAAGAGCTCCGTCAGGTACCTGGACTTCCCCAGACAAACTTCCACACAGTTCACCCGTACCTTTCCTAAAAAATAAAAAAGAAAAGCCACCAGCGCGCGTGCACAACCACTGGAGAGAGAAAGACAATAAGGGAAACACACATTCTGGGGTGCCTAGTCATTCGGGCTGTGAACCGGCTAGGACACCCCCTCACCAAATCAAGCTTGTCCTTCACGTGTCCCAACAATAATTCTGCACCCATTACAAATTACACCTGTTTGTAGAAAAAATAAACAGATAAAGAGAAACAGAGAAACAAACCCCAACAACAAAAGGAAAAAGAAAAGAAAGGAAAGAGAGAGATTTTTGTTTTTCAGTGCTCCTTGTCCTACTTTCTTCTCCACCTTTTGTCTTTGCCGCAGGGCTTGTCCTTGCGTTTACAGACCCGGCATTGTGCCCCGCCCACGTTACTGCAATACTATCCCTTCCGTTTGTCCCTCCCCCACACCTAGCCGCTATCCCCAGTGGTTTGCAACCTTCCACTCCGGTGGGATAGATTTGCACAGCCTCATTTAATCCCACATTGGTTGTGTCCACAGGCTGTTGTCCCAAACTTCCTTCCAGGCATGCCTTCTGTTGTCAAAGCCCTTGCCAACCCAACCTCCTTCTCCCCAGCCATACCATTGATGCCCAATCCCTTCCCATTCCGCACCTGAAGCCCTGCTGCATGTTTCTGCTGCACCAATGCCAAAATCTCCGCTAGCTGTGATGGCAACAGGCCCGCCATTGGCCCATCCATCCTGCACTCCCTGCGCTCCACGTCCTCCCATTTGGCATGCATTCTCCCTGCCATCAAAGAGGTCCAACTTTTGTTGAAATTCTTCAACACCTGGTTGGTTCCTTCTTCCACCGCTCCCCTCCTATCCACAAGACCCATCCACCTTTCATTGGTTCCCAAGCCACACAGAATATCCGCTGCTTTCTTCTTCTCTGCAAGACTTGCCTGCTGCCCATTGGTTCCTAAATTTCATGCAATATCTGCTGCTCTCTTCTTCTCTGCAAGAATTTCCTGCTTCCCATTGGTTCCCAAATTGCGGGAAACAGGCCTTGGAGCAGCCAGTTGCCGTTGCTCCTCCACATCTGCTCCCATCCCATCCCCCGCAGCTCCCCTTCCCTCTGCTGCCATTTGTTCCGCTTCCTTTCCCCTTGTCCTTGCTTGCTTCATAGCAACGGGCTGATCCAACTCTGGAAAGACCCGCTTTCCCAACACGTATCCTGTCTCCGCTGGGGAAAACAATCTTGTGTTTGAATCAATTGTGTGGTTCTTGAACCCCCAGTGCCAATAGCCGTTACTGTCACCATTCATGCACACCCAGGGTGCGGGCGTGCTAGGGAGCTGAAAAAACTCCACCGCGCAAGGTGGCAAACCACCCCAGTGCTGCAACATGTGGCTCATATATATTTTGAGGTCCCTTTCCAACTCTGTGAGTTCACTAGCCCAAGGGATGGTTTCTGGTGGTGGGTCCAGAGCACACATGGCCATGTAATCCAATTCTGCATAATCCCATTCCGCTTGCAACCGGAACCCGCCATGCATGCTTGCCTCTGCCGCGGCCTGTTCAAAATTGCCTTCCCAGAAACAAGGATTGCACTCCCCTCACCTTTCCAGCATGTCCCCCTTCAGTTTTGGCCAATCAAGGGTTTGGTAGCCTTCCATCTCTTCCACATCCCAAAGCTCTTCCTTTTTCATGATGAACAGGACAACATGGTGTGCCTTGTCTGAATCCAATGCACCTTTGGAGTCTGAAATTGCTTCATATTGTGAGATGAATCTCTCCACATCTGCAGTGTTGAATCAAATGTGAGGGTAATCCTTTGGCTTGATCCAGACAGGGTGGGAGGAGGAAGAAAAAGAAGAAGTGACTTCTGGTAGCATCCTGAGTACCTTTGAGAGACTTGAGACAAAAGAGGTTCCTGGCCAGACCCCCAGATGTGGAAAGTAAGAGAAAGTAACTTCCCTAGTGGTCCCTAAGTTCTGGAATCAATGGTCCTAGCATCTGTAAGGATAAGGATGCTCCCATTTAGAGAGAGAGATAGAGAGAGATGAATTTCCTTCCTCTCCTTTCCTTTCCACATTGTAAGCCGTGATACCCCCCCCTTCCAACTGGGTTTGAGAGCGCAGACTTTGTGCCCACACTCTCAACCCTAACCTAAATACAAGCGCAATGACAGCCCAAAAAAAATAATAGAAAAGAAACCCTAAAAACTAGAACCCTCACCCTTTCCCATGCCACAACCAACCTCAAGCCCACCTACCCTTACAAACACCCATTTTGTCCTTCTCATGACGCGGCCCTCTGCTGTGCCCTACTTGGAGCCCCCCCCCTTGTCCATATCCGCCAAACGCACCACATTATTTCCTGCCTGCGGGTTGGCCTGCGCTTGCGCGCGCCTGGCCTGCTCCTATAGCCCTGATTGCCCCGCTCTACCTTCCCAAACTAGCCGCCCCCAAACCTGGTCAGGCCAGCTTGATTCTTGGGTCTGTAATGTCCAAGTGGGCCGCCGCCCGCCACATCCAATCAAGCCCAACCCATGACTGGTGTGGAAAGAGATTGTGGGTTTGGTAAATTCCCTGCAACAATATAAAATTCTCTGAAAAAATCCCACTCCAAGTTCTGGAAATCCTACTAGACTTGAGTCACACTCCTGTACCTCTGAAATGCCTAATCAAACTCTGCTTCCGCACCCAAGCTGGAAACCACTAAAGCTAACTTGCAATGAAATAATAGTAAATAAACAAGTTGGACTCCCCAACAAGCTCCGCAATTGAACTATTTCCCTAAATATGAACTCTGAGAACTCTTGCTGTTTATTACACTCCAAATTAACAGAAGAAAAAGAATCAAGCTATAATTTTCCACAAAAATCTCCAATAATGATGATGTGATCTCTGATGATGGTAAAATCAAATCATGATAAACTCCTCCCCCCTATATATATGGTAAAACTCCTCCCCCTCTCCCCCTTCATACAACAAAAGAAAAGCTTACTTATATATACAACAAATGACAAAGGAACATAACCTGCTAAAGAAAGGCTCCTTTTTCCACCACCTCTGTGCAATCTTCACTGATCCTCCTCACAAATAGTCCAATCCTTACCCAATCTGATGATCTGAAGTAGATTCAATGATCCTGTTGCCAATTCCATCCAACACTTGAGTGGTGCCAATGCATAACTAACAACAGATCCTTGTTGATCTTCCCTAGCAGATCACTCCCAATCCCGCATGCGGCATAACTACGGATCCCCAACAACCTGCATGCTGCCTCCTCAACTTTAGCGTTCATTTCCCCACAGTGCTCCCCAATCTCAGTGCATATCCCATAATTGGCCTAATCTGTACTACCTAGCTTTGATCACTTGCTTCTGCATTAGTAAACCCAGTGCCATGGAGGGAAAGTTATGTTTGACAAAGCAATGTCTGCAAAAGGCAAAAGCTTGGGCCAATTCTTGTCATTGTGTCCACAAAAAGCATGTGCCACACCAATGCCAAGCCCTCAGCTAATGTACTCCGTAATAGAAAGTCCGCCAATGCGCTTCTCTGTGCCTATTGTACTGCAGACTTCCACCCACAGCTGAGCCGCTCCAAGTCAAATGTCCAGTGGTGAGCCTACTTGCCTCTGTGTCTATAAATAACCACCACACCGGTATGCTGAGCACTGCGGTGCCTACTGCTGAGCCCTACGGTGCCTACTGCTGAGCCCCCAGCAGCCACTGCTGAGAATGCGCGCATCCCAAATGCTGAGCGCGCTGACTGTGGCATGGTTCCCAACCCAAGGCTATATAACAACACCACAGCACATGCTTTCCCCCCCCAAAAAAAAGTGCCATGGGTGCAGAGGAAGAATTGAACACAGGTCCCAACAACTCAAACCCCCCAGGGGCCCTTCCTAGACCACTAGGACAGGGAAAAGTTGAAAAACAGAAAAAAAGCTCCTAATAGGAACTAAACAAAAAAAAACTTTTTTTTTTTTGATTGGATGATGAAAGATTATATATAATTTTTTTTTTTAAAAAAAAAATTGCCCCTTTCCTGAGGTTTCCCAAATTGGTCACCACAGCATCATTCACAGCTAGTCCTGCTTGATATGTGTGGGAGGGGGGGGGCCTTTCTCCCCCAGGCTGGTGGAGACTTTCCATCCCTCCAAACATGTACACAATCAAATTTAATTTAAAGTCTTCATGAAGGAGGACAGTCAGATTGCACACAACAAAACAATCCTTGGGGGTTCTGTGCATCCTCAACTATGTGCCTATGAGTATCCTCAGCAGTCTTACCCCAAGGATTCCAGACTGCAAAAACCAAAAGCATGTGCCAAGGCACCACCAGGCTAGAATAGTGGATAAGAGAAGAGTCCACTGGCCCAACCAATCAGAGGGGTGGGCTGGGAAGTCCAGGAGAAGCCCCCATCGGTTCATTGATTCGTAGGTCAAAAAGAATTGACGACAGTGGGATTCGAACCCACGCCCGAAGACCGCCGGATCTGCACGAACCTTAAGACGGCGCCTTAGACCACTCGGCCATGTCGCCTTGGACAGAAACTGAATGTTTGTCAAACAGTTCACGCCATTTGATTATCCTAAATTTCTGCATATTTTTTTCCCGGCTTCTGCGTCTTTGCTGAAGCCTGTGGAATGTGCAGAGGAAAGTTTTTTTTATTTTTTTTTTTTAAAAAAAAAAAAGTTCAGAAAAAAAGGAGAGGAAGAAAAACGACGAAACTAAGCGAAGGCGTGGTTGGAATTTTTCCAGTCGAAATTGGGGCCTTCTTGGGGGTGGATGATCGATCGGTCCATGAGCACAACAAGTGTCCATACACTAGACTAAGACGAATGATCGTTGAACTCGAAAGGAAAGCTGGAAAAAAGAAAAGAGACGACGAGGAGGAGAAGAGAGAGTGGAGCATTCTATCACGGCCCGAAGGATTCAAAGGATCGCCAGCTTGAGCTTTTCACATTGCCGTTCTAAAATCCTGATTTCGTCTTCACGAGTCGGTATCCATTTAAAAATACACAAGAAGTATGAACCAGCAGACCATCGTTTTGTTTTGGGCCGGTTTTTTCCAATAGAAGAGCGGTGGTGAGTGTTTTTGTTTGAGCGGGGTTGGGGAATGGAGGTCATATTCAGTTTTCAATCAACCCCCCAATCACGAGAAAAGAAGGCAAGCTTTCCCGGAGCGGGGGACGGGTTGAAGACAAGCACCACATAGGTAAAGCGGAGGGAGTTCGAGACTAATTCAGAGGAAGAAAATCGATCAACTCAACTATCGGCTTCGATCAGAGTACCGAATCCAGAGGGTAAGATCAAAAAACTCTCGAGGTCCTCTCTCGTATCTTGTTGTGAATGACGACGTGAGAACTTTTTGAACACGATCCATTGACCCGAATTCGTTCGCAAGTAAGTTTCGTCAAAGTCATTGACGCTCCTGTATGGTTTTTTTTTTTTTTTTTTTTTTTTTTTTTGAATGAGATCACAAAAGAAACCAAGTCCGAGTTAGCTTGATTTGTTTAAAGAAGCAAATTCGGAGCGAAGATCCGTAAGGATGATGGATCCCGGCAAAAAGAGGGCCACAGATGCTGATGATCTGGGTTCAAGCTTTTCAAAAGTCATACACGAGGGAGATATCTACTAACGTGTTGGGAGTAGGATGATCAAATCCAACGGTTCTGCTTGTGGATAATATGCTGAGCAAAGCAAATGTTATTTCGACTTCTGTCATGTCTATCGATCTTCCAGGCCAGATATCGTTTTTGGTCAACCAAATCGATTGAGCGCTAGAATGTTTATGAAACATTCCAGTCGCAGGACTCCTGATCAAAAACCTTTGAGCCGTCAACGTTTTCTTTTTGCGTGAAACAGCCGGCGATACTTCACTACTAAATTAACAAAACAAATTAACCTCAGGATTTTCTTCCCTTGGAGAATTTTACTACTGACTTTGAACTTTGGATCGGCCAATCGGATTCCGCAAGAGCTTGTAAAACTAGATGACTTTGGTCGATCAAGACCTTTCGATCTTTTTCTTGCATTGACGAGCGGCAATCTCGACTGGCTTCGTCGGCAACCAAGGCTATCATCCAGCCTTCATGCTATCGCAAGAAAAAAAAATGTAAAAAGTTATCACATGAGTCAAAACAAATTGCAACTCATGCGCACATTGGGATCACCGCAATTAATCAGTAAGTATTGTTTACTCCGTGTCTCATCTGAAGAAGGGGAGGGGAAGGAATCGGGTTGATTATCTCGTTACCTGAATCCAAAGAACTTCAGTTTCCACGTGGCCATGTCCTAGATATACCTGAATCCGTTTGACAACTGCCTTCAATGTTGAGGAAGGTTGAGGCTGATGATCACTTGGACTAGAATTTGAGAATGAACTTTTTCTCATTGCAGCTTGGGCCCTCTCAACAGGGTCGCGGGGCATAAAAGACGGGTCCAATGCGAGCGCACTCGGGTTTAAGGCAGAGGAAGAGGAAGACTTGTTGGAAGGCTTGTTTTGGATAAATTCGACGTTCCCCATATTGCCAATACTACGTTCGGACATGGCATCAGCCAGAGCACATTCGACATTAAACTGAGGGGAACGTGGGTTATGCTTCGAGACGGGAGCGGGCGAGCGAGTCGGGTTCCCAAGTGTGTCGCTTTCAGTCGAATCAATGATCGACTGAGGAGACTCCGATTTTTGTGCATCTACATGGGATTGTAAAAGTGAAGAAACCGAATCCAAACGGAACTCAGTGGGACATGATTCGGCATACAAGTTTTGGAGGTTATGAGGATAGTGCGACGAGCAAGAATCTTGACTGGTTGGAGGGTATATTGCAAGCAAGTTGTCGGGATAGCTGAGAGTTTTAAAAGTCGGCGAAGTAGCTGGACGAAGCTCCAAAGAATTGATGAGCAGACGGGAGTGTAGAATAAAAGATCATGGAAATCAATCACCCGTGAGACCTAGAGGTTGAGCGGTTAGACTCGCCGCAAGGTTCAAGCAAAATGATAAATGATAATTGGAGCTAATTGATATCTTACGAGATCTACATTTCATAAGAGACTTGTCGGGTCGATTTCTTTGAGGAGTCCGGCAAGCTGGACTCGGGGGCACTGTGACAACTTGAGCGGTAGATGGTGTTGACTTTGGTGGGATCATCTTGGGTGATGTGTTGGCCAGCAAACCCATGTCGGCACGTAGCTGTTGGTCAAGATCGTCGACTGACAAATCATGGTCAATCAAGTTGGATGGTAGTACGAAGGATGTTGAAGCCCATGTGAATGCTTTGTGAGCCCATAGACTGGTCGATTCCCAACTTGGGACCGGCCGAAACTTGGGTGGGAGATTGATGATCGCATTCAAGTCAAAGGTAGATAATCGCTTGATGATTGAACTTTCATCGTCCGAGGTTGCTAAGTTTTGTTTACTTTTTGTCGCCTCACTACCTCCCAAGAGACTTAACAAATATCTCGTTAGAGTTCTGATTTCCTTGGCAGATATCTCTTTGGTAGCTGGTGGAAGGTATAGGACATGTGCGTCACGAAGGAAGATCGGGAGGACTGAGATTTGAGGGCAAATGTGATGGATAAATCGATTGACGAGATCAAGAACTGGTGCAGGGAGTTCGGGGGGCTGTAGGAAGGGGGATTCTAGGGCTAAGGTAAAAAGACGGGTAATCAGATCACTTGAAAACCGGTCGGCCGATCCAATTTAAGCTAAGGGCCACCCACCACCAAAAAGTTCATCGAAATCAGTTCCACCACAGCCAGTTTTACCGACGTTCCATCTCCACAGCCAGACGCTCCAGAATTTTTCTAGTCGTTCGACCAGTGCTTCTCGATTTGTTACGTAGGAACTCATGGAGCCAAACAAGAGCTGATACTCTTGGGCGCCTCTATCGAGAGCCTTTAAGAGTACGGTCTCGGATGGATCATACGACGATGATGACTGTTGGGCTTGAGGGGCGAGACTGAAAGTGTTTGAGAGTTTCAAAGTGACAGCACTTGATTGGTTGCAGTCACTGGGAAGTTTGATCACCTACTCTATTGACGTGACAGGAGGACTGAGTGAGATACAGGCAGTCGGATGGACCGAGAGAGTCGATGATTGGCTACATACCGCACAGAGGTGAAATCCAGGCTCGGGTTGATGGAACAAGATCTTTTGGTTTCTGGATTGAACAGCTCTGAGTTGAGTACTTTGAGAGCCCTGTGGTTGTTCGCCAGGGGGAGAGGGATAGAGTCCATGAGCCAGAACGGCGGTGAAGTTGAGGATGCCTTGGGCAAGTCCGATCAGCCGATTCCTCTTCTCGGGAGGAAGTGATGCTTGATTACGATGAGAGAAGTACAGGACCGAGGCTGGGATCGGATGATGATGGTCTGCTGATAGCATGGGTTCCTGCCTAGCTTGGACCAAGTCGGACCAAATCATAAAACATTTCAAGCTCGGGAACGGGTTGTTGATGTCCATGAAGAATGATGCTGGTGATGGCCCAAGAACCTATGCAAACCAGGGCATGATGAGCAACATCGTCAGCAGATCTGAGGCATTTTGGTCACAAGGCTAGTCAGTCGGCCATCGGTAGAGAGCAGGACTGACCTGGGTTGGATGCTCTTTGGATTCGGATTGGAGGTCGAAAGTGAAGCTGGTTGGAGTTGGAAGTAGCAAGGAAGCTCAGGTCGAAGTACTGATTACTTCCATACTTAACTATATCACTCAACATACGGTGGTGCGTCTCCCACTCTTATCGATGTTTTTTTTTTTTTTTTTTTCGTGTGTACTAGTAGTTTTGGTTTGCCATGTTCCCAACAGAATGAATAAAGAGATTGGGTAATTGTTCAATTTCATGTCTGGTAATCATGTTGTAGTTAATCTAATTGAAATCACGTTTTGAGTCCTCTTTTTTTTTTTAAAAAAAAAAAAAAAATTAAAAAAAATGTTGAAAATAAAATAAAGCCTCCAAATGGGGTAAATTGTCCTTTGGGTTACATAAATACTTCTTATTCCAGAAAAAAAAAAAAAAAAATTGAAAAAAAAATTGGACCATCGAATATTTTTTGAGGCGCTTAACATGAATGGATAGGAGGACTGCGGTAGATAGGAAAAAACCAATAATAAAAGAAGGGTCTACCAACAAGTTGACCCACCACCAACTTTCATTTGTTGAGGCATGCTTTCAATGAGCTTCTGATTTCAAAAATCATCCCAGGCACTCTTGAGGTCCTTAAGGCTCCATCTCATTCAGGTTGGTTGGTTGATCAATTTTTTGTATATTGCTCTTCAAGCTGTACCAAACATTCTTGATGGGATTCAGGTCTACTGATTGAGCTGGCCATTCCAATTTTTTGAGTCCTTTCTCCTTTTGCCACTGTGCACACATTTTGGCCTTGTGGACCACAGCAACATCTTCCATTAAGATTGGATCTTGATGGTTGATTGTTGAAATCCAAAAGCACCTTCAAAAATAATCTCTATGAAATCATTTGGATTTTATCTTTTTTGGTGGTATGAAAACAATCGGAGGCACCCCATACCATCATTGTTGTTTGACCATTCTTGAATATGGGGGCAGGACAGGTTGAATTGAACTTCTCATGGGGGAGTCACCAGACATTCAATTGCTGAGTGTTCTTGCCAACTTCAAAGGAAGATTCATTGGTCCATATTACCCTCATCCAGTCATCAATGGTCCAGTGGAGATGGGCACAAGCAAATTCAAGGTCTTGAGTCTGGTGAGTCTTATTCAGGAAGGGCTTTTGAGAAGCAACTTGGCAGCAATAGCCAAGTGGATGAGCACATTGTTGAAGTGTACTTGTTGAGACACTTGTGGTGATTGAGTTGGCCCATCTCTTGCTTCTCAAGACACAGTTGACCAGGCTAACATCCCAATCGGTCAAATTGGATGGTTGACCTGATTGTTTTAGATTGTTCACCATGCCTTGTTTGTTGTAAAGTTTTATGACACCATAGATGGTGTAACAATTGATGCCCAAATACTTGCTCATCGTGTTACCTGTCATGGCACCTTTGTATGTACATCCCTAAAATTCTTGCCTTAACCTGATTTGACAGTTCTTTCTTCTTGACTTTGTCAAACATTTATCTATCTGGAAATTTGGGCTGAAAGAAAAATACAGGTCAGATGACCATAAAACTATCACAACCAAAAAAAATAAAGTACAATCAAATTTGACTGGAAGACAATGGGAGACTGACCTGATTGGATAGACCAGATTGGAAATGGTCATGAAGCCAAAACCCACAGCAGTTCAACATTTGATTGTTGGTCAAGGTTGTGCAAATGGCACCACAGGTTTGGAATTGTCCCCACCCTTGAGCATCTTCAAACAGTGGGACAAGTTTTGTCCACCCACTGTACAGGGGGGGGGGAAGTAAGTTGATGTGTGAAATGAAAAAACCAGGAAATTTCATTGGTTTTGAAAAATAATTTGGAAAGGGATGAATTCAAATAAACTCAAACTATTTTGAATTAACATAAATATGACAAAGATTAACAATTTCTTACCCTTTATTTTTGAATTAAGATGAATCTCTGCCTGAAAAATCAAAAAAAAAGATTATGCTCAGAAAGTTTTCCAATTTTCTGCTCAGTCATTTTCAGCATTTGATATTTCCTTTTATTTATATTTTCTTTTCTTTTTATTTTTAAGGTGTCAAATCATTCATCAGATCAAGATAATTTATTCACTAAAGCATTTTATTTAATCTGACAATTTGACTCAGTTTACAAGCAATGGCCTCCTCAAAACCAACAAGACCAAAATGTTTCACAAAATTCTGGAAGCTCTAAAAAAGGGAAACATTCAAATTAAATCACACTGCAGAACTGAAATAGCATCAGAAATATTTTCTGCTTGACTTTCATGAGTTCTCAGATACCCATATTGATTATTTCATCAAAATATCATCAAAACCACAAAAAAACACATTAATGATCTAATTTGCTTTTCCAATGAATGGAAAAAATTGAATTTGACTAATTTTGTTTTTTATAGTGCTATTCTGATTTTTCCCTAACATTAAATATGATAAAAATAACACTAAACACAAAAGAATGGCTTCATTTTTTCTCTTTCTGGAACATCCATTTTGGGGTATTTTGTACAGTTCTATACTATTTTTCAATAAATGATAGTTGGATCATTTGACTGATCAATCACCATGGCTGAAATGGGGGATTTGGCTGACCAGTGACATGATTTCACCATTGATGGCCCATCTTGTCTCTAGAAAGTCTTGAAAATTTCACAAAGTACAGACAAAGATGGACTCTAAAATTCATAATGTGGTGAACTGGAATCATTATGGGTTTCACCTTGGCGGAAAATTAAAAAAAAACTGGATTTCACCTTGAAGAAAAATAAAAATCATAAGTATTTCACCCTGATGGAAAATCAAATTCAACTAGATTTCACCTTGGTAGAAAAGTGAAATTCCCCTAAATTTTAACTGGGGGAAGAATGGGGTTCACATATATTTCCCCATTGAGGAAACAGATTTTCACTTGAATTTCCTAGGAAATTATATTTGTGTTTCCAATAAAATCCAATTTTCAAATATGCTTTGTTCCCATCATTCTATTTTTCCATTGAAAAGAAAATTGGAAAAAATTTCAAATAATTTTTTTGTTTTAGGAAAGGAATAGTTCAAAAAATTGATTGTGAAAAACTGAGTATAAAAGAATATTTTTTCAATATTGATGGGAAACAGGAAAGAAAAGACCTTCACGGGATAATAATTCTATTAAAATTATCCAGAATTTATCATTATTTCATTCCAATTTCCATAAAATATATCTTTAAATTCAATAAAATTTCTTTTGAATGTCACTATAATTGATTTTGAATTACAATCAAATTTCTTTTCAATTAATTTTTTTTCTTGATTTCACTACATTCTATTCTCATTGCAACTGGGATGGGTTATCAATGTCACCAAAAAAAAATTTGATGTCACAAAAATGTGTTCTCAATGTCACTGCAATGTGGTTTTAATTACCCAAGACAAATGGGAATTAGGTTTGGATCAATTCTTGATATCTGTATATGTCTAGTTCATGGTAAGAATGCTTAAATTATTAAATTTATGTGGCAAAATAACCAAGCACTTGTTGAACAACAAGCATACAGTTTGAGTCATAGTTTGTGGCTGTTATTTAATTGGTGTATGAGTTTGTAGGGAACACTTTTTTCATGTTGATTTGATTGAACACCCCCATTGTTGACAATATTCTTTGATGCACTTATTTTCAATTCATAAAAACCTTTTTATCAAAATTCTATGAACCCTCCTCTTCTACAATCCTGAAAAAGTTGGGCTAAGGATCATCAACAGATTTATATGCTGTGTAACCCATTTCTTTTTGGTTAGGAGCTGCTTCACTTATATTTAACTCAATTGTTAACAATTTATTAATTTTGACAGACAAACAAGGTTGACATTTCAAACTAGGAAATTGTGAGTTATTTGAGTTTTTGGTTGTCATTCTTGTGGTTGAATTTCATCTTTCTTTCCAAGTATTTGATGTGGTCCTTTTATTTTTTCTTTAATAAAAAAAAAAATGACACTGCTTTTGATCCTGAACACCTAACCCCTAACCCAATAGTGGATTTAATAAGATTCCATGATATTGTGGGATATTTTTTTTAAGGTTGGGGGCAAATTACCTACCATTTTACTTAATGAATCAACAACTATTCTTAAATCATTAATTTACTTCATTTGTTGAAAATGTTTTATTTTTTGAAAAATGGATTGAGTTCAAATATTAGGTTAAGATCCTTTTGGTTGTTGACCTTAATGACTGTTTGGAATTGGTGGGTATTCTTTCCAATCACTTATGCTTCTCAGTGGATTCAAACTCAATGTGAAGCAGCTAAATGGAAACATACTTAGTTGTCATTTAGCTTTCAATATTTTAGTGATTGGGTTGGTTGTTTTAATTTTTAATTTTTAACTTTTTCATCTTCTGATTGAGGAATCCCAGTTGGCAATTGAAAACTGACCCCCCCCCAACTGCTCTAAAAAATGAAAAGCAGAGCTATAAATTCAAATGATGATGATGGCAATAATTTTGAGGATTCAGATCAGAAAATATGAGTTTTAGGATGAAGACTCATAATTGGTTGAGGATTTTAGAGCCAATTATGAATGAATTGCAAATTATCTCTTCTAAAAGTCTACCAAAAAAATCAACCAGCCCAAAATCTAACAGTCTCTGTGAGCCTAAAAATACTCCCAAGATGTTTAAAATCAATTATTCTACTTATTCCTCTTCCTCCCCCCGGATGTTCATGATCAAGGGGATAATTAATGCCATTTCTATGTCCAATTGGAAATATAAAAATGTTATTGGAGTGGCAACCACTTTCAAAACCACTGTGAAAATTGCTACAAGAAATTAAAGGCAACTGCACCTACAACTTTTGATTTTGATGGCTTCTCCCCCCCAAGAGCAAAGATTTTGTTATTTTGCAATATTTTCAGTTCTTGGTACAAAATGAAAGTTTTTTTCTCTGGAAGTAGTGGGGAGCCCAACATTATGGTTGGTAATCTGAAAAGGGTTGCAATTGGAGGGACTATGGCAAAAAGAGATATCAGTTGGAAAATGGGATGAGAGACTGGAAAATCAGAAGTTCATTGCTGATATAAAGGAAGCTAAGATCCCTTGTAAAATTCTTGAGCCTTTGTGTTTTTCCAAGCCAATATTGTGGAAGCATGGTGAAAAAAAGATAAAAAAAGCTATAAGCAGTTTTATGACCTATGAAAGAGTGTATTGCTTGTGGAAAAACTTTTTTTTTTGAAAAAAAAATGAATAAATAATTGATGAATGAATGAAGCAAGAAAAAGGAAATTCAGATGTACCAGTTGGTGAGGAAGTGATTTTTCACCCCCCAAAAAAATTACCTTATATTGGAAGATGAAAGGGAATTTTTTTTTGGTTTTTTTGGAAATTTTTATAAGAGTTGATCTAATGATTGAGAAGATCATGAGCTTTAAATTGATTGATTGAAAAAATAGTGAGGAGCAAAAAGGGTGAAAAGAGAGAAGTAAGGAGTGAAAAACCCAAGTTAATACCAGGAAAGAGGAAGAATAGATCATTCTTGTACACAATATTCTGGTGCTTTTAAATCTTCTGCATCCTTCATAGCCAATTTGAAACCAATCATGATTTGTTTAATTGAATTAAGGATCAATTCACCCAAGATTTTTGAAGTTAATTTGACAAGGAAATAAATGATGATCAAAGAACCAAAAAAATCACCAACTAATAAAGACCAACCAATACCTAAGACACCAGCAGCTTGGTAATTATTCTGATTGTGTAACTTGAGAGCAATATTGGGTACAATTGAATCAAACAAAAGGGGGCATCAAATTGGATTGAATTAGATTCCCCCACTTCATTCTGATTTTCCTTCTTGCTCTTGAATCACTCAAAAATGTTCTATTGATAAATGAACATTTTAAAAGGAAGAACAAGAATGAAATGAATAAAATCTAAAGTGGTTGATACCAAGAATGACATTGAGTCACTTGTGAAAGATTGCAGGGCTTGCCCACCAGGGAGCAGAATCATGCTTTCCTGAATTATTGAGAGTTGATGGGGCTGCACCATTTTCATGATTTTTGGTGCATCTTCATTCAAAAAGGCTGGCCAGCAACTTAACTTCCATGAATTCTCCACATGTAATTTCTATTTGGCCAATGAATTTTCATGTTGCTTGGTTGCATACAACCAAACGTCAGAAAATTGGTGTACCTTCATAGCTACATTCTTTAGTCTTTCATTCAATCTTGAGGTTGAGATCCAAGGGCCCCATTACTCCCCTCCAGCAGGCATGGCTGGCACTGCTACTTTGGGGTGAACCATTTTGGTGATGTTTAGAATCATGCAACCAAAAATTGAGAAAATGGTGCACTTGGTCAATTTTTTCATCTTGAGTCATCCTTAAAACCTCCAACTGATACCATCAATAAACTAGCACCTACCCACAACCATTTTAAGATCAAATCTTCATTCCACTCTTGGCTTTCTAAAAATCCTGCAAGCCTTTCCAAACTTTATCTGGGTTGAGCCAAGCCTCAAGAATAAAAAAACTCCTCAGACCCTACCCCCTAGCCTCCACCCACATCCTCCAGAAACCTTCTAAACCAGGGAGCTAATTTTTGGGCTTTGAACTGCTAAAAATTAGTGAGCAAAATGTTGGATGGAATGAAAATCAAGTTGGGTGATGATTTTTTGCATGTTCTAAATGAATGTTGGCTTTTTCCAAAGTTCTTGCATCCAGTGAATTGAAGAAAGTGTTTCAGGAATCAATTCTAAAAATCTAACTCAATTTTCCTTTATCTGGATGTGAAATCAAGGATCTGGATATATAAAAAAAAAAGCAAGCCTTCTGAAATGTTAAACCAGTAAAGATCAGGAAATTTTTGGTCTTCTGAGTCACCTAAGCCAGATTTTAAAATTATTTAAATGATCCTGATTGTTTTTTTGGATGCCTCTAAGATTGAATCCAAGATTATGATTAGTAGAAATAATATCCAAACAAAATTTATTTTCAGTGGCTATTGCTGATCTGTGAAATATTCAATCCTCAATTTTTGGGGAAAGGAAAATTAAATATTTTCTTGTCAAAAATAAATGAATTCAAGAAAAGCCCTTCCAAATTTTTTAACAACAACTGCACCATGATAAATGAAAAATTACCCATTTTTTCATGATTAATTTTTTTTATTTCCTGAAAGAAATGAAAAGAAAATATTGAGATTTTCAGCAGATAAAGGTGAAATATTTTTGGTTGGTCAGTTTTGGTGACATACATTTTTACCAATGATAAATTTGCAGTTATTTACAGTTTGATTTTGGTAAAACTATGGGTAACATCATTTTAATTTTTTTATTTAATAATTCCTAGAAATGTTTATTTTAATTTAAAATTAACTGCAAAGAGAAATTCTTTCTTTTACCAAATGAACTTGGGGAAATTCATTTTCTTCTTGGTGAGGTGAAGGCTGTATTAATTTCCACCAACTTTCAAAAAGATGAGACTGGAAGATATCACAAAGTCACTTTCAATAAAGTTGTCACACGACCACCCCATGTGCTATAGGGAAATCTTAGATGATTGTGAGCGCAAAGGAAGAGAATGAGTTCAAGGGCAAGTGCAAGATAGAAAAGCTAACTGCCAATTGCAAACTTATGGTTGGATAAATTGACACACAGTGAGAGGTATGAATTGTTCCAATGGAAAGGAAACTAAAGCCAAGCCCAATGTGATGACTGGATTTAGCAAAATGCAAGAATGCATGAAATTAACTAACTGAGTAGAAAATATTCAGGCAAGCAGCATAGCCTTTATAAGGTAATCCAAAGTGACTAGATGCAACCTGATGGACTGCCAACTACAGTTAAGGGGTGATGAGGCAATGAATGACATGAACAGATTGGGAAATGAAATAACAGTATAGATGTTTCCAAGGTCATAACGTATATGTGAGGAAATAGAGTCCGAGCGTTCAAGGGCGTAACAGATGAGATAGGAAGGAGTGACGTGAGAGAAAATGCCAATATGAGGATGTAATTTATGCAGGGTAAGGGACTAGTCCAATTGCAAACTATACAGTTGGTGTGGCTAACTAGCATGGGTGCAAGCTGGCAAGAGTTCTTGAGCCGGAATGGGAACCCAAGGGCTATTGATACCCAGGGTGGAAGAGCAGAGCTCAAATGGATGGTTGACTGGAGTAGAGTTAACTGAAAGGTTTGCAAGTAGGTGCTGACTCAGTTGCTGAGAATGGAAGTTTTTTATGCAAGCCAGAGTTGATAGCAGAAGGCGCCATTGATGTTGTGCTTCTATTTTTGTCATGCGTATGGACTGAGGTAGATGGTACTGAGGAAAGGATATGTAAAAGTGAAGGAGACAATAATCCTTAAACTTGAAGCCTGACAGTTTCCTGGGTATAAAGGCACAAGCCCCTGCAAGCATTCAGATGTTATTGCCATTGATTACAAAAACTGTAGTGAGTACTGTATACCCCTAGTTATTATCTACTTCTTTGTCTCTCAAATAAATTTATCATTAAAATATGTTGTCATTGTCATCTTGTTGTTGTGACAACTGCATTTGTCAAAATCAACAATGTGTCCCTAGTACTTCCACAAGAGGTCTCCAAGCCAAATTAAAGCAATGTTGTCTGCGCAAGGTTGCTTGCACTTTTTTTATAAATAGCAAACCAATAGTGGATACCACTGTAGTGTCTAGGAGTGAGGTGAAAAGTCAAAGGTCTGCGCCCCAAGTGAACTATCATATACCACCAGTGCCGGAGATTGAATTCTTAGGCATCCAAAACCCTGGTAATTTTAAGGCTTAGAGACTAACAATAAAACATAAAAAGAAATTGAACTAATATAATTTTTTTTCTTGATAGTAATACCACAATCCAGAAGGTACACTACTAATACACCTCCGCCGCCGCCACCGTATATTGGACCATTGTCCAAATTCAAGGTGAGTCAGATGAATCCCAAGGTGCAAGCTGAGGAATCAGCGGTAGTAAAAGAAGCAAGGGAGGAAGAGATAACGGCTGAAGGAGAGGGTGATACAGAACACAGGGAAGGAAATGACAAAGAAGGAAAGAGGACAGAGGGAAGGGATGGAACAGAACAAGAGATAGAGAAATGGGGTGAAATGGAAGGGAATGAAATGGAAGGACAAGATAGAGAGAACCGGGTGCAAGTCAAAGTGCCCATCAAAAATAATGCAAGGCAATCAACTGGCAAAGTTGGAAAAGGTTTTTCAAGGGACCAAAGGAAGAGAGAACATGAGGAGCTCTTGGAGGAAGGTGGATGGAATGCCCGGCCAAAGAGGGCTTGGACTGCAAGGTGCAAGGAAATCTTTGAAAGGCACCTGGTGACACAAGTAATGGTGTGGCAAGGGATTTCTTCTCTGATAAACATAGAGGATCTGGATGAATTTAGTTCAATGGTAGGGGAATAGACCGAAAATTGGGAGGAAGCAAAAAGAGAAGTAAAGGAAAATTTGTAAAAATGTATTTTATTTTTAATCTTATATTATTATATATATATAGGTTATTTTATTATTATATATATATATATATATATATATATATATATATATTTATTTGGAATAAAAAAATGTGAAAGAATAAAAGATTTTGAAAAGAAAATGGATGATTTTTAAGAACTGAAAAGGAGATAAAGTAAGGAAATGGGATGATATTGATGGTATGGAATGAGATGGAAGTGTGGAATGGGATTGGAGTCATGATTGGCAAGGATTGCAAGGGTAACTTCCATGAAAGTCTTGAATCAAATCAGGAGAGTTGCAAAGGTGATGGGCTGGTTCCAACAAGGTGAAATCTTTGTTGGACTGGAAGCAAGTCCATTTGAAAAGGTATTGAAGTTTTCCTTTGCGTAACCTGGAATCCAGAATACAACTTACTTCCCACTCTAACTGATCTTGGACCTTGAATGGTTCAGGAGGGGGATGAGTCTTGCCTGGGTATAAGACTTGAGCTGGCTCTAGGAGAGACACATGAAAGACCAGCTGGATACCTTTCCATTTTGCAGGTAAGGTGAGTTTAAAAGCGTTAGGGGAAATGACTGATTTGACTTTGAAGGGGTCAAGTTTTCTTTCAGAGAGGTTTTGGGTTGGGCAAGTACTGAAAATATTGCAAGCATCAAGCCATACCTGATCTTGTACTGCAAAGGTTGGGGCCAAAGTGCAACGTTGGTCTGCTTGTTCCTTGTAGCGCTGGTTTGCCACTTTGAGGTTGGTTTGGAGTTCCGTTTGAAGAGAATTAATGTGATTAAGGTAATTGGTAGCATGTTGATAAGGTGCTACATGAATAGAAGAGAAAGTTGGGTTTCTACCATAAAGATTCTGGAAGGGCAACTGTTTGGTGGAGGAATGAGTGGAGTTGTTGTAGGAAAACTTGGCTAATGGGAGCCATTGCAACCAGTCTTTCTGTTGGTAGGCAGAAAACATTTGAAGGTACTGTTTGAGAATCTGATTGACTTGCTTGGTTTGCCCATCCGTTTCCAGGTGGTAAGCCATTGATAAATTGTGAGTGATCTTCAAATGTTGGCAAAGCAAGGTCCAGAAGCTAGAGAAAAACAAAGATCCACAATCACTAATTATTTTATCAGGGAGACCATGTTTTGAGAATACATATTCTATGAATAAATTAGCTAAGTCTTCTGAGGAGGCCGTCACATTACTGCAAAGGAATAAAGCCATCTTTGAGAAGCAATCTACTACTACTAAAATAGCATCATAACCACTAGAAATAGGTAATTGAGAAATGAAATCCATAGCCAGCAAGTGCCAAGGAATAGGCAGAATTGGAAGTGGCTGGAGCAGCCCATACTTCCGGTGTTTTGAGGACTTTTTACAATTACAATCATAGCATGTGTTAACATAGTCTTTTACTTCCTTGGTCATACCAGGCCAGTAGAAGTCTTGTGCAATAAATTGGTAGGTTTTATCCTGCCCATGATGACCAGCAAGCAGGGAATCATGCCTTGACTTGAAGATATCTAACTTAATGCAAGGACTATCTTGTAGTACTTTACGGTCCTTATAAACTACATAACCATTTTTTTCAATACTGTAACCACTATCTAATAGATTTGCACTCTTGCAAAGTTTGGTACACTTGGGATCATTGAGTTGAGCTTGTTTTAGTTTGAAATCTGTATCTCAATGGTGAGTGATTATCAAACTGAGTTGGGCAAATTGGGTTGAGAAGAGTGTCCTAACATTTTCAGGGTTGTTGTTGGCAAAGGTGCTCCCCCCTGGGTAAACCTTGTCCCAATGTGATAAATAATCAGGGACTACCCTTGTTTCCCAGGATGGTACGTGATTGTAAAGTTGAACTCAGAGAGGTATTTGGCCCATTGTTCCTGTCTGCATGTAAGGAATTTTGAGCCCATGAAATATTTTAAAGAATTGTGATCAGTTAGGACCTCAAAGGGTTCCATAAGACTCAAAAGGTATGAACACAATTTCTTCAAGAAAAAAAACAATTGCAAGATGTTCCTTGTCATGGATCTCATAATTAAGCTCTGCATCAAGCAATTTGTGAGACTCAAAAGCCATGGGATGAAAGTGGGAAGAAGAGTAGGATTTTAAGGTAAGAGACTCTTGGATGTCTGCAAGGATTAGGATAGAGGATTTACACTGTAATGTAGTGGAGCGGATTAAGGGTAGATAAGTCAAGACCAGTTTCATGACTGAAGTCTTGCAGTAGCGGAGATTGATAGCTGGCATACATAGGGCCTGAGTAAATGGTAATAGGAGGAAATTTACTTCTCAATGGAATACCTCAATAAAGTTACAACCCGGATTGCCAGGAAAGACCCAGCCACTATAGGTGGCTCTAACTTTGAGAGAATCATACTGGATGGTGAAATTGCAAGGTCCTGGAAAAGACGGATTTAAATAGAAAACTAGAGAGCCCCTCACAGGGGGCCTAAGGCACTTGATGACTAATCAACCATGCCAGCAACTATATCAATAAGTGAAAAGGTGAGGCAATATTGAGTAAGACAACAATAGAGTATTGATAATTCAATAATGGAATAGTCAGCTGGATCAGTTAGTTGACATGCAGTATGACATGCAGTAATAAGTGAGGCCACAGGTGCTGTACTCATAGAATAGTGCCAATGAAAGCAATGATCAAACCAAGCTAAAGGTTTATATCAGGATGAAGAAAAGAACTAAGCGGATATAGGAGAATGAGGCTATGAGCAGAAAAACCAAAATCCAACCAAGGAAAACTGTGAGATTAATCCTGCAACCGCATATTTGCTTGCATTTGTTTCTACAATAAGGCAAGCTAGCTCTTTGAAGTGAGCAAGTATTAGAGCAGTAGTTAATGCTTTCTTCAGAGCTTTTAAATCTAAAGCAGCTTGTTCTGTAAAAACAAAATGAGTGTCTTTTAGCAGCTTGTTCTGTAAAAACAAAATGAGTGTCTTTTGAAGAAGGTTAGTAAGGTTTACGGTTTTCTTGGCATAATGCTCAATAAACCTCCTGTAAAAATTACTGAAACCAAGGAAAACTTGAAGGGATTTGACAGAAGATGGTGGGGGCCAGTCCAATATGTGCTGGCTCTTGGCTGGATTCATTGATAGTTCTTGCTGCAAGACTATGACACCTAGAAACTGAAGAGAAGGAGTATGGAATTTGCACTTGGAGGCTTTTGCAAGCAGGTCATTCTTTCAAAGTTGCTTTAGCACCTCTTGCACATGTCCAATGTGACCCTCAAGAGTTTTTGAGTAGACTAGTATATTTTAAATATAAAACACAAGGTATTTCTCTATGAGGTCAGAAAAAATGTTGTTGACAAAGTGTTGAAAAGTGGAAGGAGCATTATAGAGGCCAAAAGGCATGACGGTATACTCATAACTTCCAAACTGTGTTCTCCTTGCAGTCAAATATTCATGACCTCTTGAAATGAAAACTAGGTTATAGGCGCCTCAAAGGTCTAAATTTGAGAAATAAGCAGCTCCATGGAAGAGATTGAGGAGGTGCAACATAGGCAGTACTGGATAGGCATTCTTCCGGGTTACCTGGTTCAGTTTCCTGTAGTCAAAACAAAGGCAAAGTCCACCATCTTTCTTTGGAACAAATGGGAAAGGTGAACCGGTATTTGAATTGCTTGGTCAAAGAAATCCTTTCAATACATTTTCTGCAATGTATTCTTGAAGCACAGTTGATTCTTGCTTTGAGAGAAAGTAGACTGGTCCGGGTGCCAGAGGTGGGCCAGTAAGTTTGATCCTGTGATCATAAGAACGGGATGGGGTAAGTTTATGTGCCTTTACAGCTGAAAAGATGTCAGAAAAGTCATGATAAACCAAAGGTAAAAAATCTTGAATGATCTCTGGATCTTCAACCTTGTCATCTTTGAGCACAGGGTTTGAAGTGCTTGCATGATGCAAGAGGATTTAGGAGCTCAAAATACACTGTTTGGTTGGTGCCTGTTTCTCTTCAAAGAAACAAGGAAAAGGTAAGTTGGACAAGTAAGCAATAAATCCTAAATCTGAAGAGGGAACTTGGGAATGGAGGTCAGGATATTGCAAATATCCTGGCAGAAAAGTGTCATCCAACTCAATGATGGTGTCAGGTAAGTTGTTTTATGCCTGTTTGATGGAATGGTTAGCATCATGGGGTTGCAAGGTTTGAAGGTTAATTACTACTTCTTGCCGATTCACATCCAGATTGCAGTGAACTAGGAAGTTGTGGCCTAGAATGGTATCATCCCTTATGGGAATATCCAAGACAAATAAGTCTCATTTGAAGCTGGGGAAATTGGAGAATGCAAAGGTCCATTTTTCCTTTTGGGAAAACCAATGAGACAGCATGGTCGCACTACTTACTAAATAGATGGTAAACATATCTATTTCAGAATGCATAAGATTTTTAGAAGTGGCAAAAGATTCACTTATAAAAGAAACTTTAGATCCAGAATTGAGCAAAACTAAATAAGGGGAGTTGTCAGAATGAAAAAGGAAAAATCTCAAAATTGGAGCACCTAGTGACTTTCAAGTTAAAAGATTGACTTGCTGTAACTTAGATAATGTGTAGTTTTCCTTGCAAGTATTAGAAAAACTACAAGCTAATTTTGTGACTGTCTAGCCGCTTTGCAAAACTATCAACATAATGTTTTCCTCCACAATACATACATAAACCATTCTTTTCCCTCCTGAGCTGTTCCTTGTTCTGGAGCATCCCAGTTTCTTTTTCCAGGAACTTTGGAGTTTTGGCAAGGGCCTTCCCTTTCAGGTTGAAGTGCAAGGTTGGATTTGGTTTGGATTTTTTTGGATTCTTCAAGGATGGTTTTGAGGATTTGTCCGCCTTTGGAGCTGAGGTTGATGGTCCATGGTTGTTTTGTCAAGAGCGGTTCTTGTTGTGGTAGCCATTATCAAGCTCAATCACCTGGTCAATTAACTGCTGAAGGGAGGTTGTCTTATGTACCCCAACTGCAAGTTGCTAAATTAGGCATGCTGGTAAACCTTTTCAAAAGTGAAATGGGAGAGCTGCCTTGTTCCATTGGATGTGAGACTGCAAAGTTTGGAAATTGGAGATATAAACAGAAACTCTACTATTATCCTTCATGAATAAGTCATTAAGTTTTTATTCTGCATTTTGGACTTCATTAGGGTCACCAAACAGGGTGAAAAATTGCTGCTTGAACTTTTCCCAGTTTTTGAGGATACAAGTGGGGCTAGTGTTATCTAATAGTTTGAGGTAAGTTTTGAACCACTGCAAGGCTTGTTCACCAAGGAAGGAAGACACATACATAACTCTTTGTCTATCAGTAGGAAAATTATGAGGATTGTTTGAGAAAATGATTTTACAGGTCTGTCAGTAGGCTCTAAGTTTATGGGGGTATTCCCCAGTAAAATTATCAGGCTTATTCATGCCCAGAGTACAAAAGCTAGGGCTACTTGGAACAGATTGTGAGGAAGTTTGGTTAAGAGCCTGGATCAGGGTTGAGAGCAAGGTCAAAACATTGGGTTTGGGAGCATTAGTGCAAACCCTTGATCTACTATGAGTCAAGCTTTCATTGGAAGGGTGGTTTGATTCTTTGATTTCTTTGAGGGGATCCACTGCTTCCTGAAGAGGATAAAGGGGATAACCAAGAGGTTCAACCAAAGGGGATTTATAAGAAGGAACAGGGTCTAAAGGTTGTCTTTCCAAAGAAGCACTGGATCTCCCTACCCAATGGATATCATCATTGTAAGGGGTGAGGGAAGCGTTCCCAGTTGAGCAAGTAGGTGACATTGTAAACAAAATCTATTATAGGTTGGCAAACTACAATAGATGAGTTTAGTTAGTTAATTTACTGTCACAAAACCACCCCACATACTATAGGGCAATCATAGATGATTGTGAGTGCAAAGGAAGAGACTAAGTGAAAGTGCAAGTGCAAGGTAGCAAAGCTAACTGCAAAGTGCAAACTTATGGTAGGATAACTCAACAAAAAGTGAGAGGGATGAATTGTTCCAATGGAAAGGAAACTAATGCCAAGCCCAATGTGATGACTGGATTTAGCAAAATGCAAGAACGTATGAAATTAACTAACTGAGGAGACAATCTTCAGGCAAGCAGCGTAGCCTTTATAAGGTAATCCAAAGTGACTAGATACAACCTGATAGACAGCCAACTACATTTAAGGGGCAATGAGGCAATGATTTACATGAACGGATTGGGAAATGAAATAACATTATAGACATTTCCAAGGTCATAACATAGATGCAAGGCAATAGAGTCTGAGCGTAGAAGGGTGTAACAGATGAGATAGGAAGGAGCAATGTGAGAGACAATGCAAATATGAGGATCTAATTTATGCAGGGTAAGGGAATAGTCTAATTGAAAACTATGCAGTTGGTGTGGCTGACTAGCATGGGTGAAAGCTGGCAAGAGTGCTTGACCCGGAATGGGAACCCAAGGGCTATTGAAGCCCAGGGTGGAAGAGCGGAGCTTGAATGGATTGTTGACTGGAGTAGATTTAAATGTGAGGTTTGCAAGTAGTTGCTGAGTCAGTCGCCAAGAATGGAAGGTTGTTATGCAAGCCAGAGTTGATAGTGGAAGGAACCTTTGATTTTGTGCTTCTATTTGTGTCACGCGTATGGACTGAGGTAGATGGTACTGAGGAAAGGATATGTCAAAGTGAGGGAGACAATAATCCTTAAGCTTGAAGCATGACAAAAGTACCCTCATTTCAGAAAAGTTATTATTTTGAGTTAGTTAAAACAAGAAAATTCCTCATAAATATTCCATGTAGTACTTTTTCCTTCTAATAAATGAATTATTTTACACTTCTATTGTAAAGAAGAATTTTAAAAACAATCCATTTGGTCTTGATTTAATATTTTCTAAATCCAACTGGTGAGGAATGTTTAATTGTTTATATTTAATGAAAAGCTCCACAAATCTATGTGTTAAATATCTCTGGTTTATTCTTGTGAATCTTCATCTCATTTGCTCCAAATTTTTAGCTGAAAAATGGAATATAAAGCCATTCTCCATTCCCTTTCCAGCCAAGCGAAGTGCTCCAAACCCCATTGTTCAAGTTTTTACCAGTCCATGTCACAGAAAACACTTCCATGCAACTTGAAGTGTGAAATGAAATATTTCTGTAGATTACATGCAAAGAAATATTCTTTTCAGTATATTTTTCTGATTTGTGAAATATTTTGTTCCTAGTTTTTTGAAAATGCAAGTTATATAGATCTTTGTAAAGACAATTTCTCCATTCTTATTTTAAAAAATAGTTCAATAAAATGAGTTTTCTGGTTTTAATTGTTCAAATTTTGTGAAAGGATAATTGAAATTATTTTTAATTTTCATGAGAATATGGGTAATGTTAAAGTCATGGCTCCAGTTGGCCCCACACAGCCTGTGGGAGTTGTTTAGGGCCCCACACAACCTGTGGGAGTCATGTAGGGTCCGAAAAAACCTTTGAAAGTTTTTTAGGGCCCCTCAACGCATGGGGGTCCATACACTACTCCATATAATTTATAATTTGTTATTTGTTATTATTTATTATTTATTATTTATTATTATTTATTATTTATTATTATTTATTATTATTATTTATTATTATTATTTATTATTATTTATTATTTATTATTATTTATTATTATTATTTATTATTATTATTTATTATTATTATTTATTATTATTATTTATTATTATTATTTATTATTATTATTTATTATTATTATTTATTATTATTATTTATTATTATTATTTATTATTATTATTTATTATTATTATTTATTATTATTATTTATTATTATTATTTATTATTATTATTTATCATTATTATTTATTATTATTATTTATTATTATTATTTATTATTATTATTTATTATTATTATTTATTATTATTATTTATTATTATTATTTATTATTTATTATTTATTATTTATTATTTATTATTTATTATTTATTATTTATTATATATTATATATAATTTATAATTTATAATTTATTATTTATAATTTATAGTTTATAATTTATAATTTATAATTTATTATTAATTATTTATTATTTAGTGGAGGCTAAAAAACTTGATTTTAGTTGTTTAGCATGCCACACAACTCAAATGGGACGTGTAGCATTCCACACGGCCCATTTGAGTCGTGTGGCATGCCACATGGCCCATTTGAGTAATGTAGCTTGCCACACGGCCCATTTGAGTTGTGTAGCATGCCACGCGGCCAATTTGAGTCGTGTAGCATGCCACACGGCCCATTTGAGTTTTTTAGCATGCCACACGGCTCATTTAAGTTGTGTAGGGTGCCACAAGGCCCATTGAGCCATGTACACAACTCAAAGAGTTGTGTAAAGAGTTGTGTGAACGACTCAATGAGACGTGAACTTAACATTCCCCTGAGAATATTAGGGAGTATCAAAGTTAACCCAACCTGCCATTTTTCAATGGCGGGTTTCAACCCAAATCTGCCATTTCAAACCCGCCATTAAAAATCTAATAAACCCACTTATTTTAGATCAGACGTGTCAAAGTTAACCTGAAATAAGTGGGTTTTTTCAAATAAAGTATTTGAATGCTTCCACCACCTGTCTGCGTCATACACCCCTGTCTTCCCACCTCCTTCTACCTCCAACCTCATTGGAAAATTTTTTACCCCCACCCTCATCATAAAATTGATTGACCACTCTCATCACTTTATCGCTCTCATCACTTGATCACTCTCATCCACTTCATTGCTCTCAAAACTTCATCACTCTCATCACTTGATCACTCTCATCCACTTTATCGCTCTCAAAACTTCACCACTCTCATCACTTGCGTAGCCCTTACTCTTTCAAATGGCCCCTCAGCAAACCTCCCCCCGCAAGTCCAACACACCCAAGAGAACATCGCCAAGGAACTCCATAACAAAAAATCCTCCCCCATCAGCTTCCAAGGGCTCAAGTCAGCTCAAGAGAGCTGATCACATCATCCTGGTAAACTGGCTGAAAATTCCCTCCAACTCCAATGCCTGCTTTGGATCCGACAACGAAACATGTGTTGGACAACCTCAATCCTCTAAGGTCAATGGTTATCTCCTGATGGCCAATGAAATCAAGAAAAAAACAAAAGGTAGGCTGGATCTGTCATCCAAACAGATGAGGGAGCGGTTCAAAAACTATTGAGCCAAGTACAAAAAGGCCCACTCCATGTCTATCTCCACTGGCTTTGGTATCACCAACTTGGACAAAGCCAAAGGAATCAACTTGGTGGTTGATAAGTTGGACTCCATTTGTCCTTTTTATATTTAAATGGATGAAATCTTTGGAAAGAAGGCCAACATCACCCCCCTAGCTGCTTTCAATGCCCAAAAATCCGATTCCGTTGATGCCGAGGACTTGGCTGGGGATTCTCAGCCTACCAACGGGGACCTTGATGAAACCTTGGCCTTGGAGTGGCCCCCATCTGATGACAAGGAGGATATTCAAACACAATTGGCTCCAATCACTTCTACTTCGGTATTGATTGATCAGTCAATCCCAACCTTGGACCCCTCACTTCCTTCTTTTGATTGCTCTCTTCCTGGGGCAGAACAACTGGAGAACTTGCCCAATGAGGAGGATGTTATTCCTGGATCACCGTTGCCATCAACATCTGCTCAAGTAAGGAACTAAATTTTTCTTGATTCTTTCTGGTTGCTCCTGACTGATTTACATTGTAAAAAAACAGGCTCATCCATTTTTTATTGGCCAAAAACTCAAGCCAATGGGGCCTCCCACATCGCCTTCAAATACTAGTGAGGACTTTCAGACTCAAACCTCCTCTGTCAAGGGTAAGCAAAAGGCCTCCAATTCCATCAATGTCAACCCCAAAAGTCATCAAAAGAGGAGAAACACTTCCAGTTTTTTGGGCTTTGAAGAAATCATGGAGAAGCGAGATTCATGTAAGTTGATTGATTCAATATCCTTGCTTTCAAAATCATGCTCATTGCCATTCCCCTCCAAAAAACAGTGAAATCACAAATTGAATCAGATAAACTTCAGTTTGAAAAGCAAAAGTGGGATTTTCAACTGGCCATGGATGGTCAAAAGCAGCAAGCCAAGACTTTGGCTAATCAAAAAAAATTGGATGCTGAGTGGAGGTTGAAACAAGCTGAGCTAGAGTTTCAAAAAGAGGAAAAGGAGAAGGATCAGCAGCAAGTGCAACTGGAAAAGGAGAGGGAACAATGGGCAAACAAAAAAAAGGATAAGGTATCAGTAGCTTAGGCTTGCATTGGCAGAGGTAGATTGGTAGAAGAAATACAGCAGATTACTCAAATGCTGGGCTTGTAAATATATTTGCATGGATGAAAGAAAAACAAATTATTTTTTACTACAACAACGTTTGAGAGCATTCTTAACCCCACCAATATATGTATATTTTTTGTTTTTATTGATATTTTTTTATCTAGAGTAAATTTGGCCGTTTTTCATGTCCCTACAAGTGCTCTGAGTTTTTTTATTAATTTGGAGTGACATGGCCATTCTGGTATGGGTTGCTGTGTCCACAGCTGGAAAGGTACAGTGCTTGTCCTTGTTAGCCGCCCAAACCATTTTGACTATACCTTTTTGCTTGAAATCAATTCCAAAGCCAAGGTCAGGAAAAAAAAATTGACCGTCCGAAACCGGATATTCATGCGTATCTTCAATAAGTCAACCATTTGATTTTTTGGTTGGGACCACAAGTAAAAAGGAATAGCCAGAGATGTTGCCTTTCTCAATATGAGGAGAATTGTAAAAAGAATCCAAGGTGAAAGTGAGGTGTGGGGAGCAATCAAAAGGTGTAGGCTTGGAACCAAATTCCAAAGAAGAGAAAGAGGGGATGTTGCTGTCCTTCATGGTATCACGGTTTGATTCAAAGGCAAGTTTGGCCAAATTACAAAACATTTGTCCTAAAATTTGGGATACTTTGTTGGCCTTCAGGTTGAGGACAGCGTACTCTTGAGGAGAAGATCTAATGGATGATTTATTCACATAACGCCCGAATAACTCCAAAGGGTTCATCAATTTTTGCCAACCAATTGCCCACATTTTTCCACCCCAAGATCTTGAGGGACCAACCAGGTTGACAAATTTTTTAAAAAAGTGAAGGAATGTCGTCACAAAGTTGATATCTTTCTTATCTTGCTCAGATAGTCAATCCAAAGGCACAAATTCAATGACGGCAACCAGAGCATGGTGATCAGATTGGTCGAGAACAATAACTTTTCCATGGTGGAAGAAGTGGAAAGCGCCAATGGTCTGTTTTGCTTGCTTAAATTCTTCCTGGGTGGGTTTTCAAGGGTTCTTTTTCTTTTCAGCCGTGATAGCAGGGTACAGATCCAAAGGGCATAGCTTTTGTCTAGACCAGGCAAACTTTTCCTTGATCCAGTCGTCAGTCACTTCCAAAGAAATTTCCGAATCCCTCATTTGAGCCCTCCTTTTTCTACGATTCCTCTGCTTGCCACCTCTCTTTATGTTTTTCATACCATCTCCTTCCATCTTTCTCCCTCCCAGGCACTTGCTGCACCCAAGGTGAGGATCAAGGTGAAATTTGAATGGTTGTATAACATTTTGAGTTTGGTAGGCAGTGAAGGAATCAATATCAAAAAAGGGGTTGGACAAACGAAAAGACCAGTCAAACAAAAAAAAAAAAAATGTCAGCAACGTTCTCATTATTGGCAACAAACGGTGGGATTAAAAAAATAAAAAAGAGATGAAAATCAAAACCTGGCAGAGCTAGAAAACCTAAAAAAAAAAGAAACAAAAACAAAGAAAAAACAAAGGGAAAGTCAGTTCCCTGTACCCTCCAAAAACTCTGCATCGATTGGCCCAAACAATCGGCCAATCAATTGCAAATTGATTGGGCAATCAATTGCAAATTGATTGGGCAATCAATTGCCAATCAATTGCTTGATTTATTTGCAATCAATTGGGAAATCAATTGCCAATCAATCGCTCAATCGATTGCGAATTGATTGCCCCATTGATTGCAAATCGATTGAGCAATTGATTGCGAATCAATCAAGCGATTGATTGCGAATTTATCGAGCAATCAATTGCCAATTGATTGCCCAATCAATTTGCAATCAATTGAGCGATCGATTCGCAATTGATGGCAGGAAGAAGATGAAGGGGAAGGGGGACTCACCAAGGGCAGATGATGGACCAGAGGATGAGGAGGGGGAGGGGGACTGGGCTGGCTGGACCTGGGGGGGTTCAAAGGGAGGGTTATGGTAGGAGATCAGCCAGGTGAAAAAAGAGAAAGGTGATTCAATGAGGGGAGGGGACTCACCTTTGATGGTTGATGGAGGTTGGGTGGGAGGTAGGTATTTTGTTGGTGAGGTTGGTAAAGAGTGAAGGTGGTGGTGTTTTGGTGAGGTTTTGAAGGTGGTGGTGATGAGTGAGGTGGTTTGGTGAGGAGGAGGCAGGGTTTGACCGGTGAGTGAGTGGGGTGAGGTTGAAGGGGTTGAGTGGTGAGGGGGAGGGGGGTGGCATTTGGTGAGTGGCAGGGTTTGAGGTGGAGGTGTTTTTGGATTCAAGTCCACTAAAAAAAAAAATAAAAAAAAAACTCAGCCTATGAATCTTGGGTGAACAACCAAAACCAAAAAAATACGGTGAAGGGAATTTTTAACAATTTCAAAATCAAAAATTACTCATCAAAGCAAGCAAGGGTGAGAGGAAGAATCCGCTCTCTTATAGAAGAAGATGAGGGACCAGATGAGATAGGGATGACTTGAGGCGGATCAGGAATATCATCTTGGAATATTTTGTCCCATTCATCTTTGATGTTGGGCAAAAGGTTGTGAAGGATTACACAAGTGATAATCCAGTTGATGAGGAACCTCATATCTTTGGAACATTGGAGCTGGTTTTGCATCTCCCGTAAGCTGGCCCATCTTCCTTTCAGAATTCCTATGGCATGCTCAATCCCAACTTGTGATTGGGCAAGATAATAGTTAAAATTGGTTTTTCCTTGATCATTGGACGAAACATTCCGGAATGCTGGAACTACATATTTCCCACTAGCATAAGCCAAATCGGCCAGAAGGTATTGATCTTGGTCAAAGTAGATTTCTGGTTGTTGGGAAATCCGCATCCAATTGAAAACATATGAATCATGACAAGGACCTGGAAGGCCAGCATGGAGGGAGATGAACTTCTTGTTTTTATTGCAAACAAGTTGTAGTGCCACGGAGTATCTAAACAAAGAGATGGAAAATATTTGGTCAGTGTGTGATCCAAAGTTTTATCATAGCAATTGGAAAAGAAATGAATCAATTGCCTTTTTTTACGATCAAAATAGTGGTTGCAATCTAGCTTGGGTTTTTGACTCAAGGGGATGGTGGTTCCATCAACAAAACCAATGCAACCAGGAAAGCCTTCTGTCTCCATTACTTGAGATATCTCCTTGCGTTCTTCTTTGGTTGGCCATGAAAGGACCAAGCGACGGAAAGATAGGATAGCAATCATGACTCTTTTGGTGTATAAGTCAATGCTTCCGTAACTGACTGAGAATAGATTTCCCAATTGATGGATTGCTGCTCCATTTCAATTTGACCCCAATCTAAAAAGAGCAACGGCAAGTTGGATGGCTGGATTGCGTTGAGGATTGCAAGAATTGTTCTGGAAGATGTGGTGGTCTTCAATCATTGCCAAAAGTTTCATGAAAGAAGGCAACAAAGTTTGGAACAGTTGCTGGAAGCTTAAGTCAGGGATGAGATGAAGCTTTTGCCTTTCATACATAGGGTTATGGAGAGTGTGTATTCTTGGAACCATGTATTGCTTTGCGAACAGAGAATTCAAAGCTAACCAAGTTGATTCCAAATTGGAGTCTGAATCAGAGTCTGAATGGGAGTCAAAAAGTAGCAAAAGTTCAGTCAGCTTTTTTGCGTTTTCAACTTGCTGGCGGGATGTTTGATTGGACATTTTGAGAAAGGTGGTGAGTGATGTGGGGTAATGAGATGATGATGGGATTTGTGTAAAGATGGGTATGTGAAGGTATGTGAAAAACGATAGAGATGTGTGTGATGCAATGGAGATGGAACCGGTATGGATTTGCTGATGTGGATGGGTGTTTTTGATGTGATGGATGGTGGATGGATGATGATGCATAAATGGCGGGTTTGATGGCGGGTTTGATGATTGAAATCTGCCATTTTCATGAAACACGCCATTTTGAAATACACCAGTTAGGGGGTATGTGTATTTCAGAAACCCACCATTAAAAATGGCGGGTTTTGTCAAAAAAAATGGCGGGTTTGCTAACTATGATACACCCTATTTACCCCCCAACTCAAGCTTCCAGCAACTATTCCAAAATTTATTGCCTTCATTCATGAATATTTTGGAGACAATTGAAGACCATGAAATCTTCCAGAAAAATTCTCAGAATAATCAAAATGATCCAGCTATCCAACTGGCTGTTGCTCTTTGTAGATTGGGATCAAATGAAAATGGAGCAGCAATTCATCAATTAGAAAATCTATTCTCAGTTGGTTATGTAACCATTTACTTATACACCAAAAGAGTCATGATTTCAATCCTATCTTTCCATTTCTCAGTCCTTTGTTGGCCAACAAAAGAAGAATGAAAGGAGATATCTCAAGTAATGGAGACTGAAGGATTTCCCGGTTGCATTGGTTTTGTCAATGGAACCACTATCTGCTTGATTCAAAAGCCCAAGCTAGATGGCAACCACTATTTTCATTGGAAAAAAGGCAATCAATTCATTTCTTTCCTGAATCCTTTGATAAAAAATTTGATAAAAAACTGACCAAATATGTTTGATCTGTTTTTATAGATACTCTGTGTCACTAAAACCTTCTTTTGATAAAAAAAAGAAGTTCATATCCCTCCATTCTGGCCTTCCAGGTTCTTGTCATGATTCATATTTTTTCAATAAAATGCAGATTTCCAAACAAACAGAGAACTATTTTGGGAAAGATCAATAGCTTCTTGCCAAGTAAGCTTATGCTAGCGGGAAATATGCAGTTCCAGAATACCACAATGTTTCATCCAACAATCAAGCCAAAACTGATTTCAAATATTATCTTGCCCAATCATGAGTTTGGATTGAGCATGCCATAGGAGTCCTGAAAGGAAGATTGGCCAGCTCAAGGGAAAGGCAAAACCAGCTACAAAATTCCAAAGACATGAAGATCCTCATCAACTGGATTATCACTTGTTTAATCCTTCACAACCTTCTGGCTGAAATAAAAGATGCATGGGACAAAATATTTGAAGATGATATTCCAAATCCTCCTCAGGTCATCACTTTCTCATCTTGTCCCTCATCTTCTGCCACAAGAGAGCAGATTCTACCCTAATTTCATAATGATTTTTTTTTTGCTCAACCAAGAATCCTAGGCTCACTGGTTTTTTTTTTTTTTTTTTTTTTTTTTTTTTTTTTTTTTTTTTTTTGGTGGACTTAGACAAAACAGAACCAAAAATTCAAAACCACCCACCTCACCCCACCAAACCACCAGTCCACTTCTTCCTCCCCCTCACCAAACATCCTCACTCACCACCTCCACCTCACCAACCACCACTACCTTACCCATCACCACCACCTCACCTCACCTCACTCACTGCCTCCCCTCCTCCTTTCTTTTGAAACCCTGGTAAGCCCCCTCCACCCTCTTCCTCTGCCTGCCCCTTGTTGGTTGCTGATCCTTTGATCAATCAACCTATAGGTCCCCCCCAACTCCTTGCTCAATCCTGCAGGTAAGCCCCACCCCTCCTCCTCCTCTCCCTTACCCTCCCAATAGATTTGCAATCAATTGCTTGATTAATTTTCAATCAATGGTGCAATCAATTGCATTTCAACTCTTCCATCCTACTCCTCCTTCTCTCCCTTCCCCTCCCAATCAATTTTCAAATTTATTGAGGGATCAATTGCAAATCAATTGATAGATTGAGTGATTGATTTGTGATTGATCACTAAATTGCTCAATTGATTTGCAATTGATTGCTTGATTTATTTTAAATCAATTGGGCTATTGATCCTAGATCCACTTCTCCTTCTACTCATCATCATTATCAAATCAAGCTGCAAAAAGTTTCTTTTTTTTGGGGGGGTTTCAGCTTTGACTGGTATTTTTTTTGTGTTTTTGATCATCTACCTTGATTATAAGTGACTAATGATTGCTTTTTTTTGTTTTTTTGGATCCAATGAAATGCAACCCAGTTTTGACCCATTTTTCTTTCAAAACCCGCCCCTTTTCTGGACTTCCAATGATTCTCCCATCACACTCAAAATTTTATACAACCATTTGAATTCCTTCTTGATTCTCACCCCAAGCGCAGTAGGTTCCTGCAAGGGATCAAGATGGAAGGAGATTGTTTGGAAAACATAAAGAGAGGTGACCAGCAGAGGGCTCTTTGGGGAAAGAGGGCTCAAATGAGAGATTCTCAGATCTCTTTGGAAGTAAATGAAGAAGGGTTTAATGAAAAGGTGGTTTGGTCTCAACAAAAGCTACAACCTTTGGATTTTTACCATGCTATTTCTGACAAAAAAAAATGAAAAAACTTCCCCTGAAGAGTTTGGACAAGCCAAACAGAAGTTTCAAAAATTCCATTTCTTCAGCTCTGGAAAAGTGGCTGTTCTTGATTGTTCCAATTGTCACTTTCTGGTTGAAATAATCAAAGTTTTCCCTTTGAATAAACTCTCTGAGCAAGAAAAGAAGGAAATTAAATCAGTCACAAAATTCCTTCACCAATCCAAAAAGTTTGTCAACACGGTTGGTCCCTCAAGATCTTGGGGTGGGAAAATGTGAAAAATTGGATGGCAAAAATAAATGGACCCTTCTGAGCCTTTTGGATGCTATTTGAAAAAAGAAGCTATTCAATCTCCCCCCAAGGAGTTTAAATTTTTGAACCTTAGGTCTGAAAACCTGTCACAAATTTTAGGCCAAATGTTCAGAAAATTAGCCAAACTGGCACAAAATTCCAACCATGAAACCATGCTGGACTGCAATATCCCCTCATTCCTTTCATTGGAATTTGGACCTGGCCTCACTCATTTTGACTGCTTGCCTCAAATCAACTTCACCTCAGACTACTTCTACAATTCTCCACACATTGAAAAAGGTGAAAACTCTTCCTATTACTTTTTACCGGTGGTTCCAACCAAAAAATTGAATGGAAAAATTATTGACAACAAGGAAAAATATCAATTATCCAATGGCCAATTTGTGTTTCCTGAATTTGGATTTTGCATTGATTTCAAATAAAAAGGTATTGTAAAAATGGTTTGGGAAGCAAACAAGTACAAGCACTGTATTTTTCCTGCTGTGGAGACTGCCACCCATACTAGGATGGCTATGCATTTGCAAATTAAAAAGACTACTCTAAGCACTTGCAAAGACTTGAAAAGTGGTAAAATATATTCTAGACCAAAAAATGTAAATAAATGTTTTTTTCATTGGTGGGGTTAAAAATAGGCTCAAAAATTGTTGTATTTGGAAATCATTTTTTTGTAATTATTTTTAAAATTTTTATCAAAGCAAATGTTTTACAAGCTAAAAAATTGAGTAATTTACTTTATTTCTTCCACATTTCTACTGCTACCAATACATGTGATGGCTACAGATAAAATATTTTTTTTTCCATTTCCAGTTGTTCCCTCTGCTTTTCCAGTCTCTCTTCCTCTCAATCCTTCTCCTTTTCCCCTTTTTGGAACTCCTGCTCTGCCTGTTTCAATTTCCACTCAGCATCCAATTTCTGTTGATGAGTCAAAGTCTTGGCTTTCTGCTTTTGATAATCAATAGCAAGTTGACAATCCAGATTCTCCTTTTCAAATTGATGTTTTTTAGAATCAATTTGTGATTTTGCTGTATCTTGGAGGGAAATAGGAATGAGCTTGATTTTGGAAGCAAGGAGAACCCAATTTGCTTACTTGAATCTTGATTCTCCATGATCTCCTCAAAGCCAGAAAAATTTAAAGTGTTTCTTCTCTTTCAATGGCTATTGGGTTTGATTTTGATGGAATTGGAGGCCTTTTGCTTTCCATTTGCAGAGGAGGTTTGTGGGAGAAAATAATCACTCACATTTGAAGGGGATGTGGGAGGCCCCATTGGCTTGTGTTTGGCCATTCAGGAATGGATAAGCCTGCTTTTTTACAATCTAAATCAGTTTGGATTAACCAGACAGAAGAGAAAAGAACTTGGTTCCTTACTTAAGCAGATGTTGATGGTAGTGGAGATACAGGAGTAACTTGATCCTCATTGGAAAAGTTATCAAGTTCTTCCACCCCCGGAAGAGAGAGATCCAAAGAAGGAAGTCAGGGGTCCAAGGACGGTTTTGAATTGTTGATCAATGCTGATTTAAACGTGATTGGAGCTGATTCTGTTGGAATATCCTCCTTCACATTAGATTTGGGCCGCTCATAGGTTTCTTTGGAGTCATCATTGATAGGCTGAGAATGCACAGCCAGGTCCTCAGCATCAACTGAATCTGGTTGTTGGGCATCAAAAGCAGCAAAAGGGGTGATATTTGACTTCTTTCCAAAGATTTCATCCATTTGAATATAAAAAGGACAAATGGAGTCCAACTTATCAACCAACAAGTTTATTTGCTTGGATTTATTGGAGTCGGGGATAACAAAGCCAGTGGAGATTGAAATTGAGTGGGCTTTTTTTTACTTGTTCCAATAGTTCTTGAATTGCTCCTGCAGATTTTTGGATAAAACATCCAGCCTAACTTTGGTTTTATTCTTCAGTTTATTTGAAATCAGGAGATAACCATTAACCTTAGAAAATGGAGGTTGGACAACTTTTTTTTTCATTGTTGGATCCAAAGGAAGTGTCATAGTTGGAGGTAATTTTGAGCCATTTTACCAGGATGATTTGGTCAGCTCTCTTGAGCTGACTTGAGCCTTTGGAAGATGATGGGGGAGGATTGTTGGATGTTGAGTTCCTGGGGATGTTTTCTTTTGTCCATTGGATTGTTTAGTGGAATTGAGGGGGGGAGGTTTTTTGAGAGGCCATTTAAACAGAGTAAGATGGATGAAGGGATGAAGCAATGAAGCAATGAAGTGATGAAGGGATGTGTTGAAAGCAGGGATGAAGCAATGAAGCAATGAAGTGATGAAGGGATGTGTTGAAAGCAGGGATGAAGTGATGAATCAATGAAGCAACAAGAGTTAGGATATGATGAAAGCAGGGATGAAGCAATGAAGTGATGAGAGGATGGATCTGATGAAATCAATAATGTGATGAGGGTGATGAAGCAATGAGAGCATTAAAGTGGTGAGAGTGCTGAAGTCATGACCGGATTAGAGTGATGAAGCAAAGAGGATAGGAAGAGATGAGAGTGATGAAGTGACAAGAGGTATAAAGCAATGAGAGTTAGGATGCAATGAAAGTGAGAAAGGTATGAGAGTGATGAAGCAATGAGAGTGATGAAGTGCTGAGGGTAGAAACAAAGATATGAAGAGAAATGAAAATTTTTTTGGATGAGGTTAAAGGTAAAGTTTTTCCAATGAGGTTTGAGGATAAACCAGGGGTCATGGTGTGGAATGATGGGTTGAGGTGGTGAAAGCCTTTCAATACTTTATTTGAAGAAGCCCATTTATTTTCAGGTAACTCTGACACATCTGATGTGAAATAAGTGGGTTTTTTGATTTCTAATGGCGGGTTTGAAATGGCAGATTTGGTTTGAAACCTGCAATCAAAAAATGGCAGATAAATTAACTTTAATATGCCCTATTTGAAATTATTTGATTTTAATTTATGAAATAGATATATGTATTATTTTTCAAATTGTTTTTATGCTTGGTAAAAAGGTATTTCAATTCCATCACAAATCTTGAATTTTCTTCATAGAATTATTTTTTCATATTCTTTGAAACTATTTATGTAACAGATGATATTTTTGTTTGAGTATTGAAAAATATTTGAATTCCCAGAATTATATTGGTATATGTAGAGCTTAGTTTTGTTTTTTTATGTCTGTTACAAAGGCATTAATTTTAAACTTGAATAATATTCCAGCATATCAGAGTTAGAAAATCCACAATTTGAAACCCGCCTTTTTTTGACAAAAACCTACATTTTAATAGGCAATATAAGAGTTAACCAAAAAAAAATTTTTTAATGACGGGTTTCAACCCAAATACACCATTAAAAATAAAATAAAATCACTTATTTTACATCAGATGTGTTAGAGTTACCTGAAAATAAATGGGTTTCTTCAGATAAAGCATTTAATGGCTTTCAACACCTCAACCAAAAATCAGTCCACCTCATACACCCCTTGTTTTCAACCTCACCTCCTTCTACCTCCAACATATTTGGAAGAATTCTACCTCCAACCTCATTGGAAAGATCTGATTCATCACTCTCATCAATTAATCACTCTCATCATTTATCACTCTCCTCAGTTGATCACATCAATCTCATCACTTTAACCCTCTAATCACTTATCATTCTCATCACTTGTTTCTCTCATCACTTATTGCTCTCATTTATTGCTCTCATCACTTATCATTCTCACCACTTATTACTCTCATCACTTATTGCTCTAATTTATTGCTCTCATCAATTCCTAACTCTCATCAATTTATTGCTCTCATCACTTCATTGCTTCATCCCTTCATCCATCTTACTCTTTTTAAATGGCTCCTCAGCAAAACTCCCCCCGCAAGTCCACTAAACAATCCAATGGACCAAAGAAAACATCCCCAGGAACTCAAAATCCAAAAATCCTCCCCCATCAGCTTCCAAAGGCTCAAGTCAGCTCAAGAGAGCTGATAAAATTATTGTGGTAAACTGTCTCAAAATCCCCTGCAACTATGATGCTTGCTTTGGATCCAAAAACAAAACCCAAGTTGACCAACATCCATCCTCTAAGGTAAATGGTTATCTCCTGAATGCCAATGAGCTAGAGAATAAAATCAAAGTCAGGCTGGGTCTTTCATCCCAATGGATGAGGGATCAATTCAAGAACTATTTAGCCAAGTACAAGAAGGCCCAATCAATTTCAATCTCCACTGGCTTTGTTATTGTTATCACTGACTCTAATAAAGCCAAGTGAATCAACCAGGTGGTGGATAAGTAGGAATTTATTTTTCCTTTTTAAATTTTAATGGATGAAATATTTGGAAAGAAGGCCAAAATCACCCCCTTAGCTGATTTTGATGCCCAACAATCAGATTCCACTGATGCTGAGGACTTGGTTGTGGATTCTCAGACTAGCAATGATGATCCTGATGAAACCTTTGAGTGTCCCCAATCCAATGTGGAGGCGGATATTCTAACAAAAACAGCTCCAATAATTTCCAAATCACAATCAATCAAACCTTCAAACCCTTGCTTGGATCCCTTGCTTACATATTTTGATTTTTCCCTTCCTGGGGTGGAAGAACTGGAAAACTTGGTCAATGGGGAGCCAGATATTCCAGTATTTCTATTGCAATAAAAAAAATTCTCAAGTAAGGAATCAAGTTCTTTCCTTTTCTGGTCAATCCTTAATGATTTAGATTTTAAAAAAACAGGCTCATCCTTTTCTGAATTTCCAAAAACTCAAGCCAATGGGGCCTTTCAAATCAGCTTACAATGAGAGTGAAAACATTCCAACACAAACCTCCTCTGCAAAGGGAACAAAAAATGCCTACAATTCCATCAAAATAAACCCCAATAGCTGTCACAAGACCAATTTTTGTGGCTTTGAGGATATAATGGAGAAGCAAGATTAAAGTAAATGCATTGATTGAATCTACTTGCTTTTGAAATCCAGCTCATTGATATTCCCCTAGAGTAAATAGTGAAATTACAAATTGAATCAAAAAACTTGAATTTGAAAAGAAAAGGTTGGATCATCAACTGGCTATTGGTTTTCAAAAGAAGAAAGCCAAAAGTTTGGCTCATCACCAAAAATTGGATAATGTGTGGAAATTGAAACAGGATGGGTGGTAGTTTCAAAAAGAGGAAAAGGAGAAGGCTCAAATGGAACACTGACTGGAAAAGGAGAAGGAACAACTGGAAATGAAAAAAAGTGTGTTCATTGGTAGCAGTAGAACATTTGAGAAAGTACAGTAGATTAATCAATTTCTGGGATTGTAAATATCTTTCATTGGATAAAAATTTTAAAAATAAAAACAAAAAAATCATTTTGGATTACAAAGACATTTGAGACTTTTTTAAACCCACCAATAAAAAAACCTTTTTCCTTTCCTTTTTATTTTTTATAGAAGATATTTTGCCACTTTTCAAGTCATTTAAAGTTTTCTAGTGGTTTTTTTGATTTTCATAGACATTTCTATTCTGGTATGGGTGGTGGTCTCCACAGCAGAAAATATGCAGTGCTTGTAACTATTTGCTGCAAAAAAAATTTTGAAAATAACTTTTTGTTTGAAATCAATCCCAAAACACAAGTCAGGAAAAACAAATGTGCCATCAGATACTTGATATTTGTCCGCATTATTGATGATTTTTTCATTTGATTTTTTGGTTGGAACCACCAGTAAAAAGGAATAGGAAGGGAAGTCACCTTTGTCAATGTGGGGAGAATTGTAGAAGCAATAAAATTTGAAATTAATAATTGGAGAAAATTCAAAAGGAGTGAGGCGGGATCCAAATTCCAGTGAAGAGATGGAGGGGATGTGGTTTTCCTTCATCTGGATAATTTTGGGACCTTTGGCATAAAATTTGAGACAATTTGTCAGACCTAAGGTTCAAAAAACAAAACTCTTGAGGGGAAGATCAAACAGCAGCTTTCTTTAAATATTGTCCAAATAGTTCAGATGGTGCATTGATTTTTGCCATCAAATTGCCCACATTTTTCCACCCCAAGATCTTGAGAGATCAATGTTGTTGAAAAATATTTTGGATTGGTGAAGGAAAGCAGTGACAGAGTTGATGTTCTTCTTATCTTGCTCCAAGAGCTTATTAAAAGGGACAAATTTTATAATTGCAACCAGAGACTGACATTTGGAGCAGTCAATAACAGCCAATTTTCCAGAGCTGAAGAAATGGAATTGTTCAATATTCCATTTTGCTTGTCAAAAATCTTCAGGTGAGGTTTTTGGAGTTTTCTTTTTTTCAGCAGTAATAGCGGGGTACAAATCCAAAGGTTGCAGTTTTTTTCAAGACCACATGAAATTTTCATTAAAAAATCTTTTGGCCACTTCAAAAGAGATTTTGGAATCTCTCATATAAGCCCTTTGCTTACCACCTCTCTTTATGTCTTTCAAACCATCTCCTTCCATCTTGTTCCCTCCCAGGCACCTACTGCGCTTGGGGTGAGGATCAAGAAGGGATCAAATTTTTTGTTTAAAATTTTGAGTGTGGTGGGAGAAGAATGGGCACATTAAAATAAAGACAGGTGTCAAAAGAACAAGGGGTTAAACAGGGGGTTGAATTACATGGAATCCAAAAAACAAACAACAACAGAAAAGTAAAAAAAAAAATCATTAGTCATGTTATAATCAAGGTAGATGATCAACAAGCATAGAACAAAAATAAGAAATACCAGCCAATTATCCTACCAAAAAAAATACTGCCAATTATCCTACCAAAATAAAAACATACTGCCAATTATTCTACCAAAAAAAAATAAATTGGATCAGTGCCATTTTTTAAACCTCACTCTGATAGAATTAAGAGGAGGAGGAGAAGGAGGGTGCTGACCTGGGTCGGAGTTCTGAGCAAGGAGGCAGGAGGATGGTCTAGAGGGCGGAGGGTGGAGGTCAGCAACATTGGTAATCAATAGACTGATTGATTGATTAAAAATTGATCAATTGGTCATCAATTGATGATGATGATGATGATGAGGAGGAGGAGGGGTGGGGGATGCTTACCTGTGGGGGGGTTCGGAGCAAGGAACAAGCAAGAAAGGGGGGATGGTCTAAAGGGGCAGGAGGAGGGTCAATGTCAGAAAGATGGGTCATTCATCAAGATGAGCAAGCAGGAGGAGGAGGATGGGGGGTGTGTGTTCTTAAATGGGGCAGGGTTCTGAGCAAAGAATGAGAAGTTGAGGTGGAGGTGGTGGGTGAAGGGGTTTGGTGAGGAGGAGGAAGGAGTGGACCAGTTGGTTTGGTGAGGAGGTGGAAGGAGCGGACTGGTGAGTGAGTGGGGTGCAGTGGGTGGTTTGATGAGTGGTGAGCTATGAGGTGGAGGTTTTTTTGCGTTTTGTCTAAGTCCACCAAAAAAAAAAACCAAGTCAGCCTAGGATTCTTGGTTGAAAAAAAAAAATAATGTGATGTGATTTTTTAACTATTTAAAAACTGAATTTTACTCATTGGATTGAGCAAGTGTAAAGGGTCAAATCCACTCTCTCATGAAAGAAGATGAGGGAAAAGATGAGACCGGGATGACTTGAGGAGGATTGGGAATATTTTCTTCAAATATTTTGTCCCATTCATCTTGATTTTGGCCAGAAGGTTGTGAAGGATTACACAACTGATAATCCAGTTGATCAGGATATTCATGTCTTTGGTATTTTGAAGCTAGTTTTGCATTTCCCTTAAGCTGGCCCATCTTCCTTTCAGCACACCTAATGCATGTTCAATCCAAACATGTGATTGAGAAAGATGATAGGTGAAATTGGTTTTTTGTAGATCATTGGAAGAAAAATTCTGATAGGCTGGGACAACATATTTCCTGCTAACATAAGATGAATTGGCCAGAAGGTATTGATCTTGGCCAAATTAGTTCTCTGGTTGTTGGAAAATCCACATCCAATTGAAAAAATATGAATCATGACAAGAACCTGGAAGGCCAGAATAGAGGGATATGAACTTCTTGTTGTTATCAAAAAAAGGTTGTAGTGACACAGAGTATCTATACAAAAAGATAAAAAATATTTTTTCAGCTTTTTATTGAAGGCTTTATCAAAGGCTTTGGAAAAGAAATTAATCAATTGCCTTTTTTCCAATCAAAATAGTGGTTTCCATCTAGCTTGGGGTTTTGAATCAAGGGGATAGTGGTTCCATCAACAAGACCAATGCAAAATGGACAGAATTCAGTCTCCATTCCTTGATATATCTCCTTGAGTTCTTCTTTGGTTGGCCAGAAAAGAACTGAGAAATGGAAAGATGGGATAGCAATCATGACTCTTTTGGTGTATAAGTCAATGGTTCCATTACCAAATTATAATAGATTTTTTCATTGATAAATTGATGCTATATTTCCATTTGATACCAATCTAAAAAGAGCAAAAGCCAGTTGGATAGCTGGATTGAATTGATGATTTAAAAAATTGCTCTGGAAGGTGTGGTGGTCTTCAATAATCTCCAAAGATTTTATGAATGAAGGAAATAAAGTTTGGAACAATTTCTGGAACATTAATTGGGGAGGAGATGAAGCTCTTGCCTTTCATACATAGGGTTGTGGAGAGTCTGTCTTCTTGGAACCAGGTATTGCTTTTCCAATAGAGAATTGAAAGCTGACCAAGTTGATTCCAAATTTCAGTCTAAATCAGAGCCAAATAATAAAAAAAGTTTTGTCAGCTTTTTTGCATTTTCAACTTGCTGCTTGGAAGCTTGATTGGACATGTTTAGAAAGATGGTGATGTGATGTGGGGTAGAGAGATGATGATGGGATATGTGTGAAGCAATGGAGCTGGGAAGTCACAGAGATGAGATGTGTGTGAAGGGATGGAGATGGATTGATATGGATTTGCTGAGGTGGAGGTATGGATGGGTGTTTTGCATGCAATGGATGGTGGATGGATAATGATGCATAAATGGCGGATTTGATGTTTGAAATCAGCCATTTCCATACAACACACCATTTTGAAATACACCAGTTAGGTTTTATTTGTATTTCAGAAACCTGCCATTCAAATGGAGGTTTTTCTAACTCTGATACACCCTGTTTTGATTGGAATCATTACTTTATTTTTATAAGAAAGAAAAGCCTTCCATATTTTTTGGTGCAAACAAGACCTGAAGGTATCATTTAAGCCATGTGATCAGAGAATTTTTTTTTTAAAAAAATTTTACACAATGCCCAGGCTGAATTCATGCCTTAAAAATGACTAAATGCATGCCTTTTTCTCAAAAAATGCATATCTTTGGCTTGTTCTTTTTTCTCAAATCACACTTCTTTTGAATAAAGGCATTATTTTAGTAATTATTTTACTAAATTCATGCATTTTGGCATGGTTACCCACCCCAGGAAGGTTTCACCAGGAAAAAATTCATGGAAAGTGGTATCAGATGATTTGATGATTACTCTGGTCATCTTTCTACATGAAACCTATTCAAGAAAAATATAAAATTATGCAGTCACTATGCTTTGGATTACCATAATAGTTCCACTGAAGTACCAATGAACTAGATCTGGAGTATTAAATTTGTTACTTGATTTTACCCAGCGCCAAGTGCCATCAAATTTTTCCTGGTGTGTGTAAACCTTCCAAATACCTACCAATACAAAAGAGGTGTGAATGAAGAAGATTAATGTTTTTCACACCTTTTCAAGGTTCAAAGGAGTTTCTGGGGTTGGAGGTTTATAATTCTTGTATTCAGTTGTTTTTATCTCAATAATTTAGTAAAAAATTCAGGTTCTTAGAATTTTAAAACAAATTCATGCTCTGTTCCTTATGTGATTGCAAGGTGATTCTGTTAACAGGGAGAACTTTGGTGGAGATCTGATTAAGTGATGAGCCTCAGGGTAGTATTGGGGATTTAGAGCATGCAAAAGTCCTAATGAGTTAAAGGAAACAAGCACAAGGTGGGGGTGATATTGCAAATTGGATCAGGTGGAGAAACAAGAAATAACAACTCAAAGAAGAGACATGAATGGGTGGACAGGAAGATACCTTTGGTGGAGCAGGGAGTAAGTGATGAGCCTCAGGGTAGGATTGGGTATTGGGAGCATGCAACAGACCTAAGGAGTTAAAGGAAACAAACAAAAGGTGGGGAAGAAGTGGAACCAGATGTTAGAGACTCAGGGGTTAAGTAATGGTTGGTGGAGGGAATGATCAGTAGTTGCAAAAGAGTTGACAAGACTATTTGAAAAAGGGAAGAGAGGTGATGGAGGCAGGTGAAGGAATTTGAGATGAGGTAGTCAACAAAAAACAATGCTTGGAAAAGGAAAGACAGATAAAAATATGTGAGAGACAAAAACAGAAGACACAGAAGACAATATGTGAAAGGTTTGGTGACATGGAGAACAGGTGGTGACACAAGCACGGAAAAGACATGTTATTTCCAATAGATTCTTCCCAGTTTCAATATTCTTCCTTGCATTATTTGATCAAACTTCTATCCTTAAAACCAGGCAGATTTTGGAGATGTAGTTTCCTGTTATGGTCTCTTTTAATTCTTTGATTTTTTTAATCCAATTGTTACTGTTCTGCTTTTCAAGGGAAGTTCTTGGTGTGATAGCCATTATTGAGGCTGATGACCCAGCCAATTAAAATGACATATGACAGTTTCCTAGCTCAATTGAACGCAAGATTTTTAAATTCAAAATTGAGAAATATGGACTCCAGCACAAATGGTATCCTTCACTAGAATTTTTCTAACTTAGTATTCAGTTTTTCAAACCTTTTTTGGATCATGAAGTAGCAAGTATTTCTGTTGCTTCAACTCATTCCAATCATTAAGAATAAAAGAAGAACCAGTATTTTTGAGTTGACTCTACTTTGAACCACGTGTTCGTCTTTGTGAAGGAGAATCTAGCAGCACTGGTGCTGTCGGGGGCTACTTGTAGCAGGGTTCTTCCAGCGACAATGGTTCAAATTCAACTCATCGATGTGGCTCCTAGACTGTGAGTGGTTCAAACCGCATGTGGGGAAGCTCCGCCGTGCCGGCCCGCTTCATACAGCACGGCATCAACATGTATGATCGACATAAACACTTGTCCGCTACAAAAGTTCAATCATAGAAATTACAAATTTGAGTTAAGTGTCGGTTGCCTTGCCAGAGAAAAATGTCGCCTTCACTGGAACGAGGAAGATTGTTTCAGGACTGCATCGTAGATAAATCGTGTCCTGCGGAGATTTCTTGCCCCCACTCTCACCTTCCTGCCCCCCGCATCTTCGATAATGCCAGATGTATCTGACAGTCAAACCAGGCTGAGTTATTGCCGGAAGTCACACGGTTTTAAATTCTGGCCCGTCCTGCCCCACCCAACTTATCCCTGTGCCGACCTAATGTGGATCGTCGACCTTTAGCCCACCGCAGAGGTCCGTTTCGCTGTTCCAGCTCCTCGGGCGACAACCCATCGCTTTGGAGGTTTTCCTGATGATCAACTGAGTCATTCCAAGTTTTCAGGACGAGGTCGAGAAATGCTGCCAATGAATAAATTTGAAGTTTGCTTGATTTTCTTTAGTCTTTTCGGAAACTGCTATCTATTATCGGTTCCCTCTCTCAAGTTTACAGCAGTTCGAGGGCCTACCGGCGATTACAGCAACTCAGCAGTAAGCTTTAAGGGAAATCAAAATACTGCCAAAGCCACGGGAAAGTCAAGGAAGTGCACCCGACTCTTTCCGAGTAGTCCGTCAGAACCATTAGAAACTGAGAAAACTTCGAGGTTTCTTGAAGACACCCAAGAGGAGTTAAAGGCCGAATCAGAATTTTGGCTACCCAACACCTTGGGAAAGAAAAGGGAAAACAGTGCGTTGGAGCGGGTTTGGAACAGAAGCCGCAGAGCATGCAGAGCACTACTTCAAAAGATTAAAAATGGGCTTTTACGAGTGGTTGAGTTTTTCTGGGGGGATGTTTTGGAGTCTGGCACTCGTAAGCTTATTCGAGAATTTTTCTGAGTCAAGAAAGCGAAAAAGCACGGTTTCATTTATGACTCCCCTAACCTTCAATTTAACTTGAATGAATCCGCCGGATAGCCCGAGGGATAAGATATAGTGAGGTTTTTCTTTTTTTTTTTTTTTTAAAAAATAAAGGTTTGATGAAAATGAGACAAGTTTTTGAACTGATTCTCCCGTTTGTTCGACCTTCATTTTAATTGTTACTGGAAAACCTTATTAGGTGGTGAGTAAATCCAAACGTGGGATGGAATGAATAGCCAATTTTTGATGTATTTCGAAACGCGCGAATTTGCAAACTTAGTACCTAAGGAGGAAGACGAACGAACCAAAATTGTTCAAAATTTTATCGGTGCTATACCTCCAGGGAATGATACCCCGACTTGGTTCAAAGAGCTAGAGACGTCGTTTCGTAACCTTCCAGCGATCACCAAATGGAGAGAGGATCGTCAGGATTATGCACAAACGAGAATCTTGTTGAATAATTTGATCAACGCATTGGTCGAAAAACCCCTGACAGTCTCGCAAAGAAAGGTCATAATGAGCGCCATAAATCATATCACAAGCTATAACAGGGAAGCAAAACAGGCCCTGTATGAATATGCGAATGGAGAGCCATTGATCTTCAAGACCTTGGCTCTGACAATCCAAGATATTCGACCAGACCGTGCTCCCGATATCACATTAAAACACTCCTTTGAGGCAGACTGGTTGTCAAGTAAGTAGAGAAGGGAAAAAAAGAAACTTCATCCCCATCAAAAATTAGATTGTTTAAATTGACTCTTTGAATTGAACAGCATCTCCAGAGGTGGAAGAGAGGTTTTATAGGATCGCCTTGGTAGATTCAAATTTTACGGGTTTATCCGACCGGGCCAAGAAGATTGGTCAACGTCTAGAAAACTGCAAGGATGTCCATTCTTGGACAAGAAACAAATTGAAAGCGGGAAAAACAGAGGGGAAAACGGAGGAAAAAACGGAGGATGGAGAAATCAAAACAATCATGCTTGACGCGATGAATCTCTTGAAGGATTCGCTGGACAGAGATGATAGGATATACATCTATCACATAATTCGGTATATAGCTATGATCAACCCTACCGCACTAGAGACATTTATTAAAGAGTTGGAGGAGGAGGACTTCAGAGAGGCCGTGATAAGAATCCTCTTCGTTCTTCACGGAAAGAATCTAATCGACAAGGTTCCGGAGAACTCGCTAGAAGGCAAATTGTTATCAGGTAAGCGCGTTGCGAAATAAATCATCATGTGATGCTAAGGTTGAAGTACATTTTTTTTGGCGGGGGGGATTTCCATTCTTTCCAAATTAGACTTGGATACTGGACCACTCCTGGAACGCACGGCGCTCAAGCTAATTATGTCTTCCAATCCGCCACCTGAGAACATTAGAGCTTTGTCAAACAGAATACTCTCTCAAGGTGCCAATACAAACCGCTGGACGAGTACTCATGATGATCCGGAAAGTGCTTATGCAGTTTTGAGAGAGCTTATCGGGCTGATCGGCTCCAAACAGCGGAAGAAGATCAGGCTAACAGCTTGGGAAAATGAAATATTGATGCGACTATTGGCTTACCTAAACAGGTGGAATCCGTTTATAAAGCGGGAGATTCAAAATTATATCCCTGAGGATGAAACTTTTCTGGAGTTTCTAGCAACGCGTATATCTCGAGAGTATCCTGATGGGGCCTATGTAGATGCTCCCAAAGTGACCTTTGAACACAAACTCTTAGCGAGTAAGTTTCTGTGTGCCCCATCTAAGCATCTCATCAAGATAATTCATTAACATTCCGCTTGATTTTCAAGACACTTATCTGGCGGAGAGATTCGCAAGACACGAGTTAAGATATCTCAATTCACGGAAGACCTTTTCAGAGTTGCGATGGGCTCTAAAGCAGGTGGACGGCCTGCCAAATCGTTGGTATGAAGATCCATTGGCTCCCGAGCCCCGCAAGATTGTTCAAAGTCTGCTCACGTTTCTGAAAAATTATGATTCGAGTAGTACAGATGGTCAAGCCAATATAGCAGTCAAATTATTACAACATTTATCGCAATTTCAACCAGCGTTGAAAGAGTTAATCCTGGTCGAACTATCTCAAGAGCGCAGCCTTCAACTTCGTCTTCACCTAAGGAATTATCGTGAGATGTTCAAGTCAAATAAGCGAAGAGTCAACACCCGCTTGTTTGTAGACTGGTTGAATGATTGTAAGATGCACGATTTTCTGTGTGTTAAAATGGCCTAGTATCTGATAATTCCGCCCCTGCTCGCGTAGTGCCTGAATTGAATGACACCAGTAAAGATCGAGAAGGAATGGTTCCACGGTACAGTTTCCGAAAAGATCTATGGAACGTTTTTTTTGTTTCAAAAGAAAGGATCTTAAACATAGCCTACTTTTTCAACTCGCGCAATTGCTCTAGAGAGGATGTGTTGCGCCTCTTAATTTCTTGTATCCGGATCATCTCTCACTCCGTTACTCAGTTTTACTTGCCTCATCGAAGAGGCTAAGGAAAATTGATGAGGAAAAAATCATTCCTTTAGCTATCTTGAAACCTAGCTTTCTATACCACAGGCAACTCTCCCTGTTAGGATGCAAATTTCGATATTATCTTATGACAGTTTTTATATATTGGCGTTGCATTCATTCAAAATAATTTCTCTTCATTTTGAAATTTGGAATTTTTCATAAAGAACTGACTTCAAATCAATATATAGCCAAAGAGGCAAAAATGAAGCTTCTTTCACAAATAAAAAAATATAAAATAAAATAAAAATGAGGGTCTATCAGAGTTCACCATTATCCAAAAAAAGGATGGGCTTCACCCAAATCTTCCATAAAAAAGGAATAAATTAACCCCCTTATTTCCTAGGGGGGCTATTAGAGCTTCCCAGAAAACAGTTTTTTTTAAAAAGATTTTCAACAAGTCTAACAAGGACCTCAATCAAATTTCAGAAATTTGAATAATCCATTATTGATTCATCATAAAATCATTGCTTTTTTCCAACACTTGTCACCACATCATTCATTTTCTCTGTATTTTCAAAAGCATTGTTGCTTCTCTTCTCATTTCATCACCAAATTAACTTCCTTATTAATTGTGAACTCACTGCTTACATCCCTGATTCATCAATACCTCATTTCAAAAACCCTTCATTATGTTAAAATACAGATGCACTCAGGTAATGTGCATATTAGTGTGTAATTCAAATGGGATGCCCAAATGGGCCTCCATGGCCCATTGGACATCATGTGGGCCTATATGGATGTTATTGGTTTTGGGAATTTGGGCTCCAAAACACGTTTTCCAAGTCAATTGGGACACCAGCCTTGATGGGCCACCTTAGCCAGATGGGCTTATCTGGGCATTTATGGGCCCAAGGATTATTATGGACATACTTGGCCAGACAGGCTGGCCCTCCAAAGTATGTTTTTTGGGGTCATCAGGCCTTGGCGGCCCATTGGGGCTGCTGCCCATGTTGCAGCCTGCTTGGGGCCGCTTGTTTCTCACCTGGGGCCCAACGGCCCGCGCGGGGCAATTGTAGGGGGCAGGGGACACTTTTCAGAGTCCCCCCACCCGCTGTGTGCAGGGCCGGGGCCACGGTTGCGCCACCCGGCTTGTTGCGGCCGCTAGGGTGAGTTACGTGCGCGGGGGCTGGCCGCCCCTGCCTCCCTCCCTCCCCTTGCTTGTTTGCAAGGGGGAGGGAGGATGGCTTGTCCCTCCTCTACCAGACCATCCAGCTGGTTGCAACAAAGGCAACCAGTGAGGTGGGAGGGGACTTGATCACCCCCCCACCTCAAGACCAATAAAGATGGGGCCATCTCCCCCCCCCATTACCAAGGGGGAGGAAACCAATGGGGCTGGGTGGGCCTGACCACCACCCAGCCCACCTTTGGTGTGACAAACCCTGGGGGTATGGACCCCCAGGGCCCCTGGAGGAGGATTTGATCACCTCCCCAGGGGATTTGAGCAAAGGAGGGGGGGGGGTGGGCACACCCCCCTGTTACACCCCCACCTCATGAGTTCTTGGCCGGAACCAGAGTGATTCTGGGTCCACCCTGGCCACTTTTAGGGCCAGGGGCCTGGTTGCCTCCTAAAACCAGGCCTGTGAGTGTATAGAAAGTGCCAGTACGGTTAGAAGATAGATGTAACCAGGTAGCAGGGCTGGTTGTAATAGACAACCAGAAAGGGTCTGAACAGCAAGGGGCTGGTTCAGCCCTGTGAGGGTGGAAACACCAAATTTGACTGGTACAGGCTAGTTAAAAGGGTTCAGAACTAATGCCAAGTGGGCTGAGTAAGCCCAAACCAAGTAACAGGGCTTGTATAGCCTGTAGAGCACATTTGGGGTGGGATTTTTGCCTTTTGCTTATCATTAAATGAGCTCAACATGAGCACCATCTTTTGGATTTAAGGAGCTCTTCTCCCTGCTGTTTTCCATCCATTCAATTCATCAATTAATTCACATTCATAAGTGTTCCATCACCTCTGCCTCAGATTAAGGATCAATGATAAGATGTTATTGTCTCAGGATTTCTTTTTCTTTAAATACTTCTCTTTGACTAATCTTGTGGGCCAATAATTCTCACACATTATTCTTTCCATGCTATTAAATAAATGGCCTAATAAAATTTACCTAGAATTTGGATTAAATTAACATTATTATTTGTTTCCATTTGATATGATGAGTATTTCATTATAAAATAAACAATCAATATTTTGGGAAATCACTATCATAATAGTAAACATCCTCTCAAACATTAATTTTTAAGATCCATGAAATTGAATTTTGTTGGATTTGATATGAAATATAGTTCTGATCAATAGAAGATTGATGAGATTGAATTATTTTATAAGAGAAAGCAGAATTTAATTTTTACTCATTTATGAAAGCACAAAATCTCTTATTTCTTGGAGTCTGATTGGATTCATTTACCCCACTGCTTTTATCCTGCTTATCAAAAAATTAATTTTTTTTGAAAAATTAGAATACTATTAAGAAGAGTAAATCAATTTAGTTTTTATATAACAAAAAAGAATAATAAGTATTTCTTCAAATATTTTCAGTTCAAAATCATGTCACAAATTGAAATTGATTGTTAAAATAATCAAAATTAACTTTTGATCAGACCTAGAAAAGTTGAATTGGCTGCCTCATGATCTGTGAATGAAAATTCTTTTGTAAAAATTGGAAATAATGACACATAATTCACATCACAGTGGATTGGAATTGAATTCAAAAAATCATGAATTTATTTGGCAGTGGTAAAGAATCTCACAGGGAGTTAATTTCATATAATAAATTTGTATTTTGACCAATCAAATTCCCCAAATTCATTATCCATGGAATTTTAAACTTATTATAATGAAGTAATGTTTGGGAATGATTCATAAATTTTCTTCAAAGAAACAAATAACATGTTCAAAAATTAATTCCAAAGGCAAATTCTTGATCAAAAATAGTCTTTCTTTAATTAAATGATTAAATGGGATTACCTAGTTACCTTCAATATTCAGCCAAAATAGATTGAGAAATATCAGTAAATTTTAAATCATCTATTATAAGGCTGCCAATTTTTGTTTTATATTTTATATTCTAATTTGTTTACCTCCCACAAATCCCTTTTCTTGTATTTGGATCAGTGAATTCTTTTTTCAGGATTTGGTAAATATTCAGAATAAGATATTTATTTCTCATGAAATAAATTTTCTTTTATCCGGTGAATTAAGTTTGATATTTTTAATTAACTTGATGTCTTTTCTAAATTGAATTAGTAAAAACTATACGGGTCTATTTTGAAAGTTTATGTTATCAAGATATAAACTCTTAATTGTTAAAAACTTCAGATTATTTTTAAACCATTTCAAAATTCTGAAAGAGTTACCCAGAAATTTCTTCCACTAAATTGAATATTTAAAGATTATATCTGAGAAATATCATTCAAGGTTCCTTTGAAATGTAAAAATTCCATTTTCTTGGTATTTTAGGGTGTTTTTGTGACAGTGAATTAAGTGAAACAATTTCAATATTCCAAAAATGTTATTTTTTGGAGTAGCTGGAATCATAAATTCTCTGCGTTCATTAGATCCCATCATTTTATGCAGGTACAGACAAAAAATCAGAAAGTATGTGGGTCATATATTAAAAACCCTCAATAAACAAATTTTAGAAAAGAGAAAAAGCCAAAAATTAGTAAAGGGAACTCATCAAAAAAATAAAAATAAAACAAAAGATACCAAAAATTGAAGCTTGTAATGATAGAACCTTTTTTGAAGAAAAGAATGAAATTATTGAAAAAAATGAAATGAATTTAGCTGAGAAAATCCAAAAAATAAATATAGTTCATTTGCATAGGTAAAAAGCACAACCAAAACAGGTAAGTATTTGAAAAATTAATAATATAAATTTTGGAGATAAGCAAATGGGAATAATCAACCACATAAACAACACAAGAGCTTTTGTCACTGATATAAATATGGATGCCTGTCAAAAACAATATTTTGAAGTATTTGATGATTATTATTACCAAACAATATCAGCATTTTTGAATATTCATCATTATCATCATATTTGTTTCAAAATTGTTGAACCAAAAAAAAATAAAGCAATATAAATTGAATTCAAACTGGAAGATTATAGAAATATAACACATTATAAGTACCAAGGCAAACCAAAAACTATCTGGTTAAAAATTCTATGACTATCTATACATAGGAAAATATTAGAAATGAAAACATCTGCTGATTCCAAGCAATAATAATAAATAAAAAGAATATATGAAAAATAAGCTACCTTGATGGAAGCCACCCCTTGAGACCCTTGAATTTTCTGAATCAGATTACAAGAACTTTAATCCAAATATACAGGCCAAAACAAGATCCATTTAATAATTCTTAATTCAGTCAAATGCTTCCTTTGTGTCAGCCTCCTGGATGCCAAGACCCTTGCTATTCTTTAGCTACCAGAGGTGATAGAGTAAATAATAAATATATTATTTAATAAATGCAGCAAAAATCTGTAAAATATTTGGATTAAGTTTATTGCAAGGTTAAGTGGTTTGGTTATTGTTTATTGTTTTAAATCAATATGAATAAATTGATTATTAAAGATTTTTATAGAGGGGCCAAAATTATATTGGGGATCTTTAACAACTCTCTTCAGGGATTTCAGTATGAAAACATGTAGTCCTGGTTACTTTGGGCTCTTCAGTTTAAAGAATATTTTACCCAAAGATAATATGTATATAAAATACACAGTGGAGTGGTAGGGCCTTGTAGCCAAGCTACCAAGACAGGGAAAGGATAATAAGACTTACTGGTATATTATTAAACCCTTGGGGTATCTTTTTGAGACGTGTACTTATGGGTTAAACCTGTATACTGGGGTTATAAGGTTCAGCAGTTTTGATTGATAAAAGAGGTTGAGGACGGATATTACTGATCAGACATTGCCATAAATCACTTAATTATCTCTTATAAGTACTTGATTACCTTGGCACGGTGTCTGGATATGAATATAACTGGGTATCTGCCCATCAATATCCTCAAAAGAGCTCTTTATTTATAGCTTTTGGAGTCCCAATATTGTCCTTCTGAGGGTTGTAGGTGCTCAAAGGGACGGACACTAAGGCTAGCAGGGTAACCAGGGGTAGCCTGTCATGTGTTCTTGGTGCTATAGCACGGGTAGCGTCTAATTCCTCAGGGTATGGGAATTATTCCACCTTATAATAGACATTAGGACATGTGAATAACACTAATCTGTCTTATTTATGTATTATTTAATTAATTATCCTTAGTAAATGTTCCAAGTAATTTAATAATTATATTAATAGAAATTTCTACGGACATCTTGATGTCAGGTAAGTTCTCATTATGTATTATATAACTGGAGTAAAATTCATAATATTGATTTTAATCTTTATTTTCAAGTTCCAGTTGATTTACTAAGATAATTACTTAAAAATATAAGTCATTTGAATTCATGTAATATTTTTACATCATTAGTTTTCTTAGTATGTCACAAAGATATTGATGTCTAGCAATTCCCATAAAAGTGTATTAAAGTATTTTAATATATTTTTAGAAGTTGTCATTGTCTTATTTTCGACATTCTTGGTACTTTGCATTATATTAAAATAAAAAATACGTATAAGGTTTATTTATGTATTTTTATATAATATTATGTATTTTTAGACAGTCTACTATCCACGGGACCATTTATTACATATGTAGAAAGTTCCCGTGTAGGTTGTAGCATCTTTACGCGGTACCTGAGCCTCTCAGGCCGCCTGTCACTCTGTCAACCCGTAGTCCCGCGGCTGCATACTTGTCAGAGGCCCAGGGCTGCGTACACAACCTCAAAGGAGGGACAAGGCTGTATCTCAGCCGCGCGCGGATGCATTGGCTGCCGCGGCTGCGTGCAGGAATTGTGACCAAACACATTTCCGCCTGTAACTCCTAAAATATACACAACACCTCAATTCTGACTGAATTTTAGGTGTGAAACCTATACGTGACAATGTGTGTCAAATATTTCATTGGCCAAAAAGCTCAATAATGGAGCCATAGTATTTTGGTTTTTCTTTCCTTAATTATTTAAAAATATAAGAAGTTGGATTTCAAGGGTGGGGTTGGTGAGTGACCCTACCTAATTTTGGGTGGGGAATCCATTTTTGTAATAAAATTTGTGGTTTTCCTACTCCTTCTTAGTTTAATTGTATTATTATTATTTTTATGTTATTTTTGTTACTTTTGCAGCTTGCTCTGCAATAGTAGCAAGCTGACACTTTGATCAATCAACTGCCTCTTTGAATCTACCAATTTACACCTTGGTTCAAGTAGAATATTCTATCCAAAATCAAAATTATTTTTTAAATTAACTACCTCCTCACAAAACACTCAAGGGAAATGTAAAATTTGCAACCTTGAAACACCAATTCACTACCTAAAAAGGGTCATGTGGCAAAATTTGCAACCCAAAATGGGTTGAAAATGGCCATTTTGGGTTGTGAATGGCAAAAAAGATATTTATACATTTAATTTAATTCACTAATTTTTTTTTACTTATTTATTGGTTTATTTGTTTGATTTTAATTATTTATATTTATATTTATATATTTATATCAATATCAATATTAATATTAATATTTATATTTATATTTATATTTTGAATGTAATCCATTATTTTATATTTTATTTGTATTTTATCTTTTATTCAAATCAAGAAAAATCAATAATAGATAGAAAAAAGGTCAAATAAATTCTGAAATATAGATATATATATACATATATATGTATATAATATAACGGTTTGTGACCAAGATGGGTTGCAAATTTAACATTGGACAAAACTCAAATACCAGCTAAGATTTTGAGGATCATCATCACCATCATACTCAAGAACCTCAAGCCATTGATGATCCCCATTGATACAAGCAGGTGATGATGATGATGATGAGCAAACTGACAAACGGTAGACTACTTGATCATACCATCTGACACATTCTCAAACTCATTGTCCTACAGTTCATCTTGGCCATCATCTCAAACCCGGTATCTTGTCATTATTTTCTCCTATGCTCTCACCAAGAAATTTGGGCTCATCATCTCACCCACTTGTCAACAAACCTGTTGGACGGCTTGGTGACAGTTGACTTGCGCCCTTCATCTTCCATCATCTTGCGGCTTGATGTCATCCGCAAGGCTTGCTGCCACTCATCTCCCATCATCTTGCAGCTTGCTGTTGTCCATGAGGCTTGCCACCTCTCATCCCTGCGCGCCCAGCTGTTTTTCCCTTTCATTTTTAATTACTTTCTAATTTTTGTTATTTCTTGTTCATTTATTTGTGAGACCGGATTTTCTCATCACTATCATCAATCTTCCATTTTTCAAAAAAAAAAAAAAATCTTCCGCTCTCATTTGTGGCATCCTCTTGTCAATAGCCTACAAGGTCTTTTGCCCATAAAAGGAGGGGCTCTACCCAGCCATTTTTCAATTTTATCCATTGTATCAGCCAATCATTAAGTCTGTGGGGAGTGAGTCCTTCTTCCTCCCCTTATCTGAACAATTCATCATCATCTTTATTCAGGGTATATCCATGATTACCCTCTAATCCTTGAGCCTCCAAACTCAAAATAACTGATCTGCTGTAAGACTCCGAACGGTGCTGAGCCACAGGAAGTTCTGTGGAGGGGAAAAGGTGCTGTTTATTCTGACCTCCTGAGCATCAAAAAAGTTTTTCAATGTAACCAGAATCAAGATCCAGAAACTTTTCAATAGGAATCAATGGAAACTATGAAATTTAATAGTAGTCAGAAGCAATGGAACAACACTATCTGAGGCAAGATAGTACAGGAAAACAATTGAACAAACTAAGTTAAAGTTTGTTCAGAGTTCAATAGAAAAAGGCAGTTGTAAGTAATAACACCCACAAGGTGATAACTCTGGTCGTCAGAAGAAGATTAGGAAAGATTTGTTGAGATTATAATCCCTGTTGAGGGAAAAATATTTGTTACAAAAATATCATTTTATTGCCAAGTGAAAGAAGAGATGATTTGAGCCATGCCAAAAAAAGAATCATCTAAATTGGTTGAGTAATAAAAGATTTATTCAAGAAAAAATTTATAACCAAAATTAATAGAAATGTAACCAAATTCAGTTATTACATTGACAATGTAATAAGTAGTATTACATAAAATGAAAATTTTTTGACTAGAGTACCTCAGCATTACTTTTAAATACTTTTAAAACAATTAAATGCAAAAAGTACTAGATAAAATTTCATCATAATTTTTGCTCTTGTATGAAGAGGATAAAAGCATTCAATTGTTAATTCCTTTTCTTATCACTTGTAAATACTTTCCCTCATGGCTTTGGGACCGGATCTCATCAATATTTAAAGGATAAAGTTCTCAGCCATCCAATTTTCTCCCCTCAGATATATCTAGATTCACCCATTCATTCATATTCAATCATCTATTTTGATTCCATTGAACCAATTATAAACATAATTGAAATTATCTACCAACTATATATCTGTTGCCAATAAGATCAAATCAACCCCAATCAACCTCCAGATTTTCAATGAACCTGCCCAACTCTCCAAAATCAATCACTTGAAGGGTACCAGATAACTTTGAGTGGCTGGTAAAAACAAAGAAATTTGTTTTATCAACCTCTAGAAGCAAAGTAGTAACAAATTTGAACAAGGGTAACCCAGAAATTCTCAAGGGAATCCAGAATAGCGTGGAAAAATTCAAATTTTAAAGAAATAAAGGGAGGTTTAACACTCCAGGTTTGAGGCTAAAAGAAACCTCTCATTCAAACGTGACTGGTTCCAGAAAGACAATCAGATGAATGATAAAGACCAAATTGGTCAGAGAAAGGGATCAAAGGAGTGGTTTAATACACTCAAGAATTCAACCAAATTAATTCTTCTGCAAGGAGCAAGGCTATTGGTTGGTGATAAGGATGAGGATCAGGGGATAATCAAAAGATATATCCAGCTTTGCAATCATGATGACAATTATGGGACACACAGGGGGATACTCTTATTTATTGATCAGAAGATTTGATGATTGATTGATAACATGACATGGATCATTGGGTCCTCCTGGACAAAGGCAGGGGAGAGCCCCTCCTTTTATGGGAAAGAGACCCTGTAGACTACTTACAAGAGATAACTAAAAATGAAAGCAGAATTTTTTTTCAATTGGAGAACAATAGGGATGAGAAAGAAAAACAAGTGGTGAAGAATAACAAAATTGGCAACAGGAAGCGCATGAAATGTAAAAAAAAAACAGAAAAAAGATGAGAAAAAAAGAGAACCAGCCCAGCGTCAAGGAAAACAGCAAGAATTTGGATGGATGTCCCTGGCTTTGTGGAGGCAAGGTTGTGGCAGTGGCCATGCAAGATAATTAGCAGACGTGGTTGGGCAGAGATGGCTCTGTCAAGGGGCGGATGAAAGAGGTATGCAAGTTGACGGACGGCGGTACCAACCGCCCCAAGCAACAAGGTGACAGAGAACAAAGATTTTGGCCCTTGGCTGGCCGGATGAAAGGGGGAGATTGAGGGCAGATGGATAGATCTATGCAAGAAGTAGTCAGCAAGCTGGCAGATGAGGTTTTAGGCCTTGAAAAGCTACTGTTGGCTTGTTGCTGATGGGTGTTGGCAAGGGTAATGATTTCAGATTGGACTGGTGGGAGATTGATGGAGTCAACACCAAGGGACAACCAAATGAAGGAGGGATTTGTTAAAATGCGGATGCACTCAGGTAATGTGCATAGGAGTGTGTAATCCAAATGGGATGCAAAAATGGGCCTCCACGGCCCATTGGACATCACGTGGGCCACGTGGGCCTATGTGGGTGTTATTGGTTTTGGGCATTTGGGCACCAAAACACATTTTTATGGTCTTTTTGGACACGGGCTCTGACGGGCCCGCCAGGGTGGATGGGCCACCCAAGCCAGATGGGCTTATTTGGGCATAAAAGGGCCCAAGCTTTATTATGGACATACTTGGCCAGAGGGGCTGGCTTGCCAAAGTATGTAATTCTCACGGTTCGGGCTTGGGGCGGCCCATTAGGGCCGCCTCCCCTGTTGTGGCCCGCTAGGAGCCGCCGCCCGCTTGGGGCCGCTGCCACCATCACAGCCCGTTTGGGGCGCTCTCCCCCCCCCCTTTACCAAGGGGGAGGAGCAATGGGCCTGGGGGGACCTGATCACCTCCCAGGCCAACTTACTTGACAACGCCCTGGGGTTATCAACCCCCAGGGCCCCTGGTGAGGGGATTTGACCGCCCCCACCAGGGATTTGAGAGAAAAAAGGGGGGGACAGCATGTCCGCTGGTCACACCCCCCATGTGAGTCTGAGACCGGACCCAGGTGTGCCCTGGGTCCCACCTGGCCCATTTGAGGGGCCAGGGGCTGGCTGCATGAGGCAACCAGCCTGTAAACAAGATAATGAGGTCATCATGGCTGGTGGTAACGGACAACCAGCCAAGGGGATTGAACAGCAGGGGGCTGGTTCAGCCCTGTAACGGTGAAAACACTGGAATGGACGGGAATAGGCTGGTTGTAAGGGTTCAGGAACTGACGCCATGCAAGCTGATGTAGTCCCAACCAAGTAACAAGGCCAGTAGAACCTGTAGAGCTCTTTTGGGGCGGAAAATTTGCCTTTTGGCTTGTTGTATCATGGGCTCACAAGAGGCCAATCTTTTGTACTTAAGGAGCTCTTCTCCCTGCTGTTTTCCATCCATTCATTCATCATTCCAATCAAATTCATCCAACATATTGCCCCATTGTGAGAGCCCCATTAGACAATATTGAAACCCAGTGTCCAGCATTTCTTTTGCTTTAAATACTGCTCATTTGCCTAAGCTAATTTCTGGCTATAATCCTAACAGGATTGGTGGTTTTCAGCAAGTTTGCAAGGACGCTCACTTGCCTCAAACATTAATCAGAGATGGGATGGGTTGATGGCCAATGGCTGGTGTTTCTTGGTGATGCCAAAGGCTGAACAGATGAAGACAAATTGATTGGATGCTGGGGGTGGAGATAGGGATCAGGAGGATGGGTGGATGATGGAGATGATGAGCATAGCTTGCTCTTGGCAAAAAATTGGGGCGTGGATGAAACACAGAGGAATTGAACAGAGGATTTGGGGATTGGAGGAAACCAGGGGAGTCCTACCTAGACTGTTAGGACAATGAGAAATTTGGAAGGGGGAAAATAGAAGGGTTGTCATCATGATAGCAGAAAACATCTTTTTTTTTGAAGAAATTGAGAAAAGGAGCAAAGGAGACAATATGAAAAAAAACTGGCCATTTCTTGATCTTGAGAGTGATTGAAGAGTTGAGGAAAAAAAGGAAAATATTGATCCATCAAAGAGAGCCTTTGAACCCAAATATCTGCCACAAAAATGAATTCTCTTGACTTGATCAGCAGGGAACCTTCTGGCCAACTGAGTACCATCCAGTTCTTCCAAAACATAGGATCCACCTCTGACTTGAAAAAGCACCCAATAAGGACCATTCCAACAATTTCAAAAGAGCTTTCCCCACTGAGGATCCAAGGATTGATTATAAGACAAAACTAGATCAGCAGGATTTAAGGGATCCCCGGTCAAATTTGCATGCTTATCTTACCAATACTCAACTGATTTTTCTCTTGATTACATCATGTTCTGATAAGGTTTGTCACAAATGTCTTCACTTTGCTCCAGTTGCTTGGATCTGGCAACTTATAGGTCAGTGGTTGAGGAAACCTGCTCCCATGAGATACTCAGGAAAGATTGCATTTCAAGATCAAGAGGAAGGACCCCCCTTTGGCCAAAAATGATTTTGTAAGGTGAGTAGCCAGTGGTCCCTTTAGTTGAGATTCAATCAGAGATGAGAACCAGAGGAAGAAATTTGAAACAATTCTTTCCACTCTCACCAGCCTGTTTGACAAGAGCAGCCTTCAAAGGAGCATGGCCTTGTTCCACCCTGCCTTGGGCTTCCGGATAATAAAAATTAGTAAATTGATGTTGTCCAGGAAGTGATTGGATCATTTCAGCAATTTTGCCACCAAATTCAGCGCCAGCATCAGTAGAATAATATTGAGCAAAGCCATAACACATTTTCCAGTTCTTTCAAAAAAAAGCTGCCACTGATTCAGACCTGAGATTCTTAAGGATTTTTGATTCAACCCATCCAGAAAAATAATCTCTAGCAACAATGAGATACTTAGCCACAACTGCCTTAATATGAACCACATCCATAGCAATACTTCCAAAGACAGTGAACTCCCCAGTAGGATAATGGATTTCAGCTGGGCACCTAAGATCACGTTTCTTACAAAATTCAAAACTCTGGCACCATTGAGAGACAGATTTCTTCAGTGGCGGCCACCAGAATTGTTTGGATATGCATTGATAAGTTTTTGTTTCCCCTTAATGACCAAGGCTCTCATGGAGATTTTCAAGGATTGAATCTTGCCTAGAAGGCATATAAAAAACAATGAAAGAACAAGGATTTCCTCTTTTCATAAGCCTAGAAACTTGGACAAAAAAATTAGAGGAATTTCTTTTAATAGATAGAAATTCTTTTGCAGAATGATCAGGGGGTCTTTAGAGAGTTAAAAGTTACTTCTCTAATTTAAGCCAGAAGCCCTGCTGAAAGCTAGAATAATCTTGAGAGGAGAAAGAGAAGAGATTTCAAATTATAGGTTCCTCCTTGTTAAAATCAACTCCAACATCCACTTCATTATCTCCCCAAGGACGTTGAGATAAAACATCAGGCATGGTGAAAGATTTTCCAGGCCTGTGAAAAATATCAAAAGAGAAAAACTGAATATAAGCCACCCAAAAACTCACAGGATCATCTGGAAGGCTGGGAGAATTGATCATTTCAATGATGGATTGGGCTTCCACTTGCAATTTAAAATGTTGAGACTAGAGGACTGTTTGAAGTTTCTTCAACATTCAAGCCATGACGCAGAGTTCCAGTTTTGGTTGAGATTATCTGGATTCCACATCTGAAAATAAAAAATATTCATAAAGAGCAGGATGGTCCCAACCATTTTCATCTTCCTGAGTAAGAACAGCCCCAACGGATTGATAATAGAATCAACAGCCATCTTTATCTTGCCAGCTCCTAGTCCATAAGAGATCTTCTTCAACACAATTTAGTTCCCTAAATGGCTTTGAGCAACTGAAACAAATTTTCACAAGCTTGGATCCAAATCCATTCAGCTTCTTTCCTGGTTAGAAAATTCAAAGGGGCACAGATTTTGGATAAAGATGGAATGAAGATTAAAACATTAGTTAAAAAACCTAGAAAGCCTCTAATTTCCCTGGGATTGATTGGAGTGGGCCAAGAGATGATCTTGTTGACTTTGGATGGTGCCATCCCTCTTCCTTATTTGCAGACCACATGGCCAAAATTTTTTCAGAGCAGGAACACAAGCAGCCAATTTGGATTCAGAAACAGTCAGGCCCAATTCCTCAATTAAAAACAGAATTTGTTCCAAATTAGTAGTGTATTCCCATATGAATTGACAAATCCCTGAATGCCAAGATAAGAGCTTGTTATCATAATCAGACACTGAAACTTTAATTCTGCCATAGTCAATAAAGATCCCAGCATGATCAGGAATTTCATTCTGGAGGATCCTTATCATTTGAGCCTGATAGACTGCAACCAAACTGGTGGCACCTTGAGGAAATCCAGTAAGATGGAATTGACCAAAAAGAGCATCAAAGGTAGTGAGAGGCCAAGACAGAGGATGTAGAGATTGTTTGTAAAAGCCACCCATAATTTCCCCCAGACCATAGAAAGCTCTCCCAGAAAAAGATTCCACAAATTCTCCAGTAGCTGGAGGAATGCCAGAGTTTTTAATTGTAACTTTGTTGAGAGGTTGGAGATTGTGAACTACTTTAAGTTCACCATTACTTTTAAGGACGCAGAAAATAGGGCTGGAAGAACTGGAAGTTGACTTTTAATATAGAACAGTTTGGACTCATTTGCAGATCAACTTGATAAATTGGTTGACTTTAGCAGCAGGGATTGGAATATTTTTCTTTTGCCAAGGATGGTGCTCAACTACAGGGATCATGTAAGGTAGAACATAGGATTATTTCAAGAGACCTCTCTCTTATTAACAGAAGGCAATAGAATTTTCCCTCAGAGATAAGACATTTTTGATCAAATTCAACTCATGAGGAAGAAGCTGTCCATCTGGAACAAAGTTTACAACTTTCAGAAGTTCTTTGGTAACACAACCACAAGGCACAAAGGGACCAGAAAGACATCAAGATAAACCACAGTAAGGATCATGGCATGAGCAAGGGCACATGAGAGGAGGAGTAAGGTTGAGGGGCATGGGCCAATTGATGGGTTGGAACTTTTTTTCAACTGATTTATACTTGTTCCAAAAAGAGAGAAGTTTCTGTTTCCTCCAAGCATTGATCAGAAAGACCTGACTGTGGAAACATAGATCAATTTCTAAAATTTTCATTTCCTATGTTCTGAAACGTCCTCAAAGGGTGCTTTTTCCATAAAAGAAGAACCAAGGGATAATATGTTGCTCACAGGTGTGGAACAAGATAGAGTTTCAAAAATTATGGGAGAAGAATTCCCTAGTGTTGCGTAATTGGGAGGACTTACTTTGACCCCCAAGTGCCTCCAATGAAGTCCATATTCCTCCATACCAAAACCATTAAGAAGAGAATTAAGATCAGGATCTATTTTATACTCAATGCGGAGATTAGTACCAGAAATAAAAGAAGATTTAATAGGATTAAGAGAACAAGGAAAAGAAAAAACCACAGATCCAGAGAGAGAAGGAGTATTTTTGGGATTTTTTGTTTTGAAATGTTTTTAATTTTTAATAATTTTAAGATCAGAAGAAAATGATGAGAAAAAAGAAAAATAATTCTCTGGAATGAGATTTTATGCTTGAGTTGAAGTCCAAGGCTTGGAAGAACTAAAACTATCAGTATGATCAACTATTCTTCTAAAAAATGAGGAATTAGTAGTTTCCTTTTGCTTCCCCTTTAGAACTGATTTAGGAGGATGACCAGGGTAATCTCTTTCCCAACAACCAGAATCCAAGGAGCAGAGAGGAAATTCAATCTTACTTCCATAAGCATGGGGAAGAAAGATTCTCTCCCCAACTTTATCAGAAAACATCAAGGTAGCACCAAAGTCCATTAAAAACGGTTGACCCAAGATCATAGGTCCTTCCAAATGAGTAATCCAAAAATGGCAGGTTCCAACAATATTTAAACCAATTTGAACTGAAATATCTTCATCAATACCAACTAACTCACAAGAATGATTTCCTATTCCATACACCACAGAGTTGAAGCTAACTCTAGGACTGAGCTTGAGTTTGCAGGCCATAGAATCCAAAATCAGGTTAAGTTGAGAACCAGAATTGAGCAGGAGAGGAACTGTTTTATCAATTTTTGCCAAGGAAACAAGGAAGAAAACCAAGCAGAAAAGAGTAAATGTTTGAATCTGAGGAAGGATCAGCTCTTCCAGAGTCCTCAAGCAACATTCCAGAGGAAACCTTAAATTTCTCAGAGCCAATTTCCACACCACAAAAAGAGACCCATTTCTTCATCCCTTCCGCAACAGAGGTCAAAATTGACAGGAGCTCAGCAACAGGTAAATCAGGAATTATCAGATCAGAGATTTTTTTTAGTACCCCTTCCACAGCATTGGAGTGTTCCTTAGAGATTCCCCTCTTGGACCAAAACTTGGGCTGGGTGGAGGGAGGATGCTCAAGTGAAACAGGGATTATGACAGAATCATCAGGTTGGGGTGTTTCAACAGGTGGAGGAGAAGGATCAGGGTGGTTTTGAAACTTTTCCATTAGAGGTTCAGTTTCTACATCCACATGTGCCACCACAGAGGAAGGAGGTTCAGGGAATGATCAAGGTTTGAAAAGTCTAAAAAGTATATAGGATGGCATAGGAGGAGCTTTGTGAAGTTTGGTTTCCTCATTTTGTTTTCTACCCAGACTGGATTGATAAGCTCTGGATAAGCTAGAGGAGGAGATAGCAGGAGGATACCATGGTTGAAGTTTACCACAAGAAGATCAAAAATCCCAAGAGGCCAAAGACCCTTTGTTAGGAGGGGATGGCTGAAAAGAGGCCATCACATGACAGATAGGGAATAATGAATCAAAAGGGATAAGAGAACCATTAGGAGGAAAAAAATTATTTACCTTCTGTTCCACCAACTTTTCCTCCTTATCCTTTTGGAGTTATGGGCATTGTCCAGTTCCCTGAACTTCCCTATGACAATACTAGCAGACCAGAGTGGATCTAGGAACGGAATTAAAAGTTTTGGGAGCAGCAAGAGCAGAAATCATGTGATCCATTTTATTTTCAAAAGCTTGGAGAAGTTTTATGATTTCATCAATAGTTGCAGTTTATTTTTTAGCCCAAGGATCCCATTTGGGACAAAGACTGGCCTCCATTTTCCTCATAATTTTTTTAGACTCAGAAAATTGGGGAGCAGGGACAGTTTCAGTGGTGCGGGGCTTTTCAAAAGTTAGGGCAGTTTGACCTTTCATGAATTTATCCACAGCGCTCCTAAGGACAAGAAAAGAAGGAAGTTTGAAACAATTATCCCTAGTCGTGATCATAGATCCAGAATTAACCAATTTGTCCCTTATGTGCTACTGGACTCCTAAAAAAAAAGATTAGAAAAACTGGACTCAAATTTTTTCCATGGTTTCAATATGATCATTTCCAAGGAGATAAGCTTGGATAGGATCCCAAAATTTCCTAAAAGATTGATAATCAGAGGCTGAAGAAATACCATCCTTTGAGACCCACTGAGAGACAAGATCATCCAAGTCCTGTATCCTAAATTGAGTCATATCTATCTTTCCGCAATATGCCAGAATTTCTTCCGTTAGAAGCATCCAGTTATGAATTTTGAATCCATCAAAAGACTTGATGACTTCAATAACTTCATCAGAGGAAATAAAGAATCAAAATTGATAGGCCATATTGTAATTACTAGCTCCATCCACTTCTGCAGCCATTTTGTAAAAATCCAGGAATAATTCAACATTTGTCCCATTGAAACCCAAGTTTTTGTTCTGGGGTTTGATCTTGACCATCTGAGAATAAACAGAGGAGGAGGAGGTACAAGTAGATTCCATTTTGAATAACACAGTTCCTGGAGGATCCAAAGAGCAGATTTCCAAAGTGGCTCAAAAGTGTGGAAAGAGTAGGGTTTCACAAAAAAACAAAAAGAATCTTGCCCAAGTGGTGCAAAATTGCAAGGACTTAATTCTGAGATAAGTTTCCTTCAAAAATAAGATCCAAGAAAAAGAGAAACCAAGAGAAAAAAAAGAAAAAGGATCAGATTTTGAAGTTGATTCCAAATGCAATGGGACTGTAAACCCCAAGTTTGCTGGTTCAATCTCCGCCCAGGGGACCAAATGTAAGACTCAAAACTGTGCTGAGGCGCAGGAAGTTCTCTGGAGGGGAAAATGTGCTGTTAAGGCTGCCCTCCTGAGCATTAAAAATATTTAAATAGAACCGGAATCAAGATCCAGAACCTTGTAAATATGGAATCAATGGAAAGGATGAACTTTGATAGTAGTTGGCAGTAATGGAAAAACAATATCTAAGGCAACATAGTGCGGGAACAGACTTGATGAAACTAAGTGAAAGTTTTTTCAGAGTTCAATAGAACAGGACAGTTGTAAGTAACATAACACACAAGCTGATAACTCTGGTTTTCAGCAGAAGATTGGGAAAGATCAACTCAATCCCAACCAACCTACAGGTTGTAAATGAACCTGCCCAAATCTCCAGAATCAAGCTCTTGAAGGGTACCAGATAACTGTGGGTGGCTGTAAAAAACAAAGAAATTTGTTTTATGAAGCTCTCAAAGCAAATTAGTAACAAATTTGAACAAGAATAACCCAGCACTTCTCAAGGGACTCAAGAATAGCATGGATAAATTTAAATTTTAAAGAAATAAAGGGAGATTTAAAACTACAGGTTTCAAGCTAAAAGAAACCTCTCTTACAAATGTGACTGGTTTGAGAAAGAAAATCAAATGAATGATCAAGACCAAAGTGGTCAGAGGAGGGATCACAGGTGTGGTTTAACACACTCAAGAATTAAACCAAATGAATTCTTCTTCAAGCAGCAAGGCTATTGATTGGTTATAAGGATGAGGATCAGGGGATAATAAACAGATATGTCCAGCTTTACAATGATGATGAAGAAGAAGATGAGACACACAGGGGGATACTCTTATTTATTGATAAGAACATTAGATTATTGATTGATAACATGGAATGGATGATTGGGTCCTCTTGGACAAAGGAAGGGGAGCGCCCCTCCTTTTATGGGCAAGAGAACCTGTAGACTACTTAAAAGAGATAGCTACAAATGAAAGCAGTAAACATATGTATATATTTCAATTGGAGAATGATAGGGATGAGTAAGAAAAAAAAGAGGTGAAGAATAATATAATTGACAACAGGAAGCGCAGGAAATGTGAAAAAAAAAACAGAAAAAAGATGAGAAAAAAAGAGAACCAGCCCTGCATCAAGGAAAACAGCAAGCAGTTGGATGGATGTTCTTGGCTTTTCAGAGGCAAGGTTGCGGCAGTGGTCATGCAAGATGATTAGCGGATGTGGTTGGGCAGAGATGGCTCTGTTGAGGGGTGGATGAAAGAAGTACGCAAGTTGACGGAGAACAGTACCAACGGCCCCAAGAAACAGGCTATCCATCTTGACTTTCCAGATGGAATAGTTGTCTTTGTTGAAGAGCAGAGTCAACTTGACAAGGGTTTTTACTGTGATTGTCCTCATTGTTCTGTCACCCCCTGGTCCTGGTGATGATTGATAGTCAGCCATCTTGAGAGAGTTGTTTTTGCTTTTAATTGTGAAAGAATTGAGATGACTAAATACCAGAACCACTTGTGAGTTAATTTCAAACAAGAAGAAAAGGAAATGGTTTATCTTGATGAAAAATACATAAAACAAGATGTTGTAGCGTCATATGAGAATCTTAACCAACAGGGATGAGAGTGAAATCAATTGAAAGCTCAGCACAACGTTGGATCCAGAATTTTAGTGAGGAAAGTCCTGAATTGGATTAATGAACAATGAGCTTCAATCATATTACTTCTCATACAAGGAATGGACTTGATCGTACTAAAGGTGACAGGGAGAAAAGATTTTGGCACTTGCCTGGCCTGATGAAAGGGGGAGATTGAGGGCAGATGGATAGATCAATGCAAGAAGTAGTCGGCAAGTGGGCATATGAGGTTTTTGGCATTGAAAAGCTGTTTTTGGCTTGTTGCTGATGGGTTTTGGCAAGGGTGATGATTTCAGATTGGACTGGTGGGACATTGATGGAGTGGACACTGAAAGCCAACCAAATGAAGGAGGGATTGGTGGTTGTCAGCCAGTTTTCAAGGATGCTTGCTTGCGTCAAACATTAATCAGAGATGAGATGAGTCAATGTCCAATTGCTGTTTTTGTTGGTGACTCCAATGGCTGAAAAGTGTGGTGACCAAATCAGGACACCTCAGGGCAACACAGAAAATTTAAATTTTTTCATGATTTCTTATAATCATCATTCATCAAAAAAAAAACTTTTCCGGGACAACTGTTGTTCCAGTTCCCAGTCTACCAGCTCTCCTTCTCCTAGTTTTCTAGGAGGATCTCTGGGCCGTTCTAAAACCCTGGCATGGTGCTCAATTCTCTTCCTTCTTTCTTTGTGTCCCTTTTGCCCAGCGCACAGGGAAAGAATGGTTGGCTTGGCTTGAACCTTGCCAGCACCACACCAGCATTGTTGTCAACATTGACGGCAATGCCCAGCTTCCTTTTTGAAACATCCTCACCAATCCGTCAACAATGGCAGATCCACCAAAGACAATTGGTCAACCTTGTCAACTCATCCTCCCATCACTGCCCTTGCTTGCCATTGCAACAAACGCCATTGCCATTGTTGTCAACAACAACAACAATGGCGGCTTGTTTTTTTTTCTTTTGATTATCTCATCCAACCCATCCCTCAAACCTACTTGCCAGAATGTCATACTGACACCAAACTCAGTCTAACCTCAGTCTAACCCTCAGGCCTGATCTACTTTCTCAGGAACTTCAACCTCAGGGCTCAGGAGACTTACATCAATATGTCTCCAGTAACTATATACCTCAGGATCTTCATGCAGTACATACCTACATATAGTCTAACCTCATACTATACACAGATAGACTCCATAGGCTTGCACATACTCAATCTCCCAGGCTCTACTCTACCTCTCTGTCTAACCCATACCTCTTTGGGTTATCTCTCTGTCTAACCCATACCTTCTCTGTGTGGTTTATCCTTTGGGAATCTTTATGTACATACTCTTGCAGATTGTATTACATAATCTCTCTACTTAGTACATAGTGTCATGACTCCCATGTACACTGTACATCCTTCAATTTTACTTTCCAAACTTAGACAGCTCAGACCTGGAACCTTACCCCAATGTAGAAGCAGCCTAACCTAATGTAGTAGCATACCTGATCAGCCCTCTCTGTTACTGAGACTGTTCCCATGACATCATGTGTATAGTCTGAGCCCCAATCACTTGTAACTCTGTTGTAGTTCCAACCTCTTGTCTATTTAACAGGCCTCCTCTTCCCTCTTCCTGATGTTCCCCAAGAAATCAGTTTACTACTTCTTACTAGGAGATCTTTCCCAGCCAGTGTCATTCAGCACCCTTCAACCAATCCTCCTCTGCTCCTTGTAGCCTCCTTCAGTAACCTTGCCCCTAAGCCTACTGTGGGTAGAGACCCCTCTGTACCAAGCCCTGCTTGCATGTCAGCAGCCCTTGTGACACAGAACCGCCATTGTTGTCAAAATTGAAGGCAACAGCCACCTTTTCATCAGAACGTTTTCATTGTCATTGCTGCCAACAATGATGACAACTCTTATATTGCTCATCCAACAAGCTGATCAACTTCAAAAAATTGGTCAAAGATCTCCCGCTTTTGCAGATCCTCCCTTGGCTCATCTTTGATCCACTACCCTCTACCAATCAGCCAACCCAGAAGGGAAAGGAGGACCCTTTCCCATCTGGCACCTTTGATCCTGTCCCCATCCTCAACCCAATCCTCAACCAATTCAATTCCTGCTTGCCATCGCGGTTGCAACTGTGGTTTTCCTTTCCTTGCCAGCTTCAATCTCTCTCTGCTCATCCGCCATATGTGATCCCACCAACCCCTATCCAATTCAACCAAGCAAGGACAACCTGCGCTTTGCCTTGCTTCCATTGTCACAATCATCTGCTTGCCTTGCAATCTCAACCCAACCCTGCTCCGCCTGCCCATCTTGCAGTTGTCTGCGCCGCCCGCTGTCTCTCATCTGGGTTTTCCAGGCCCGTCATTGCCTGTTGAGTTGCCCCTCACCTGCTACTCTCTTGCCCGTTCCCATCATTGGCACAGGCTGGTGTCTTTCTATTCCTGATCATCCATGGTTTTTCATTATTTCAATTTTTTTTAGGTTGCTGTTTGTTTCTTTTTTTCTCATCAGTTTCTTTTGTTTTCTCATGATAATGATCAAATCCATTTTTTTTTTTTTAGAAAAAAAACTTTTTTAATTGTTTTTTTTCCGCTCTATATGTGTCATCTCTTGTAAGTAGTCAACAGGGACCCATGGACCATAAAACAAGGGGCTCTACCCTACATTTTTCCAATCATCCATGGGAGTGTGTGCGTATGCCACCCGTTCATTATCAGTAATTTATCCTCATCCTTATCCTGGGTATATCTATGATTGCCCCTTGATCCATTGATCCTTAGTCTTTGCCCCTCTGTGGCCTGATCCTTATCACCAACCTTTCTGGTTGAAGAGAATTCTGTCTGTTGGAATTCTTGAGTGTGTTACGCCACTCTATGATCCCTTTCTCTGACCATACTGGTCTTGATCCTTCCTTGATCATCTTTCTGGAGCCAATCATGTTTTATTGAAGACGTCTTATTAAGCTTAAAACCTGGAGTGTTATACCTCCTTTTATTTTTTTTTTGAAATTTGCATTCTGCAAGCCTACTCTTGAGTTCCTTGAGAAGGGTTGAGGTTGTCCCTGTTCAAATCAGTTACTTTTTGCTTTTAGAGCTTCTCAAAAAATTTCTCTTTGTCTTCTACGGCCACCCTCAGTTATCTGGTACCCTTCAAGAATTGATTGCGGAGAGTTGGGCGGGTTCATTGAGAACCTGGAGGTTGGTTGGGGTTTGAATTGATCATCCCCAATCTTCTGCTGATGACTAGAGTTATTAGCTTGTGGGCATTGTTTACATACAACAGCTTTGCTCTTTTGAAATTTAAACAAAATTTAACTTCTTTGAGGCAAGATTATGTGGGAGATATTTGAAAAAAGA
>CM062612.1:15776591-15904091 GCA_025617555.3 Puccinia polysora | reverse complement strand
AGCAGTTCTTTCTTTGGATCTGGAAATGGAATCTTTCTTGATTATTTAGTCAGACCAGGTGTCTTCAACCACTGATCTATTAGTTGCCAGATCCAAGCAGCTGGAGCAAAGTGAAGAAGTTTTTCATAAAGCTCATCAGAAGATGATGGAATAAAGAGAAAAATTATTTCAGTATTGGAAAGATAAGCACTCAAATTGTGTCAGCTTGCCACTATTGTAGAGCAAGATGCAAAATAAAAAGAAACAAAATAAAAATAATAATTATAAAATTAACCTAAGAAGGAGTAGGAAAAACATGAATATTATTTAAAAAATGGACTCTCCACCCAAAATTAGGTAGGGTCACTCACAGACCCCACCCTTGAAATTCAACTCCTTATATTTTTAAATAATTAAAGAAAGAAAGACCAAAATACCACAGAACCACTATTGAAAGTTTTGGCCAATTAAAATTTTCACATGTATTTTCACTTATAGGTTTCACACCTAAAATGCAGTCAGAATTGAGGTGTTGTGTATATTTTAGGAGTTACAGACGGAAACGTGTTCTGTCACAATTCCCGTGCGCAGCCACGGCAGCCAATACACCCGCACGCGGCTGAGCTACAGTACTGTCACCCTGTCAAAGCTGTTTACGCAGCCCAGGGCCTCTGACAAGTACGCAGCCAGGGGACTATAGGTTGACAAAGTGAAGGCTGGCTTGAGAAACCTAGGTAATGCTTAAACATGCTACAACCTACACAGGAACATTCTACATATGTAATAAATATTCCCATGGATAGTACATAGTCTAAAAATACATAAACTTATATAAAAATACCTAAATAAACTTTATACGTATTTTTTATTAAATATAATTCAAAGTACCAAAAATGTCGAAAATAAGATAATGACTACTTCTAAAAATATATTAAAATACTTTAATATACTACTTTGAGAATTTTCAGACATCAATATTTTCATGAAATACCAAAAAAAACTAATGATGTATAAATATTACATGAAAACCAATGACTTATATTTTTAAGTAATTATTTTAGTAAATCAAGTGAAATTTGAAAATAAGGAGTAAAATCCATATCATGACTTTACTCCAATTATTTAATACATAATGAGAACTCACCTGACATCAGAATATCCATAGGAATGTCTATCAAAATATTTATTAACTTACTTGGAACATTTACTAAGGATAATTTATTATATAATAAATAAAAAGGACAGATTAGTGTTATTAACATGTCCAAATATCAATTATAAAGTAGAATAATTCCCATACCCTTTGGATTTAGATGCTACCCGTGTTACAGCACCAAGAAAACGTGACAGGCTACCAATGGTTACCCTGCTAGCCTCAGTGCCCATCCCTTTGAGCCCCTGTACCCCTCAGAAGGACAATATTGGGACTCCAAAAGCTATAAATAAAGATCTCTTTTGAGGATATTGATACCAAGAGACCTAGTTAAATTTACATCCAGTCACCGTGCCAATGTAATCAAATACTTATAAGAGATAATTAAGTGATTTATGCCTTTAGTCTGATTAATAATATCCATCCTCAACCATTTATTTTATCAATTTAACCTGCTGAACAACCTCATAACCCCAGTATACAGATTTAACCCATCTTTGCACATCCCAAAAAGGTACCCAAAGTATTTAATAATATACAAGTGAGTATTATTATTCTTTCTATGTCGTGGCAGCTTTGTTACAAAGCCCTGCCACTCCACCGTGTATTTTATATACATATTATCTTTGGTCAAAATATCCTTTAAACTAAAGGTTCCAAAGTAACCAGGCCTACGTGTTTTCATAATGAATTCCCTGAAGAGAGATGTTAAAGATCCCTTATATAATTTTGGCCCCATTTGTAAAAATATTTAATAATCAATTCATCTATATTGATTCCTAAAAATAAACCATATCCAAACCAATTAACCTTGCAATAAGCTTTTTCCAAATATTTTAAGGATTTTTGCTGCATTTATTGAATAATACATTTATTATTTATTCTATCACCTCTGGTAGCTAAAAGATAGCAAGGGTCTTAGCATCCAGGAGGCTGACAAATTGAATCAGCAATCCTTTAAAACCTGGTGATCTGGTTTTGGCTTATAATCAATCCTTGGAGACTCAGTGGGGAAAGATTTTTGTTAATTGCTTTAATGGTCTTCATTGGTTGGTTTGTCAAATCAAAGGTGGATCCTATGTTTTTGAAGAACTGGATGGTACTCAGTTGGCCAGAGGTTTTGCTGCCAATCAGTTTGAGAATTTTTATTTTTGTGGAGGCAACATATCCCAAAAGTAAGTTGGACTTAGCTAGAAAATCCAATTCCAAGTTGAATGCAGTTGAGTGCGGAATTTTTCAAAGAATTTTTGTGTAGGATTCAAAAAATTCCGAATGTGTGATAATTAATTTATAAGGGGCCCAGGCTAAATTCATGCCTTCAAAATTGATAAATCAATGCATATTTTTGGTAAAATGCATTATTTTGTTTTTTTCCAAAATAACACATCTTAAAAAAAAGGCATGATTACAGTAATGTCTTGAATAAATTCCCAAACTCTGACATTTTATCCCACCCCAGTAAGTTTTTGAAACCTCAAAGAGATGTGCTAATACAAAAAAGGAATGAGTCTTAAAAAATGTGGTTTTGAAAAACTTTTTAAAGCTCAAAGGAGTGCGTGGCATGAGAAAACACAGATTTTTGAGAGTTTTTGGGACCCCCAATGTCTTATTAAATTGATTGAGGCCTTGGGGGCTATATTGAGGTCCGCAGACCCTCTATGTGGTCTGTGTGGGGAAGAATTCTTTTGAGAATTGAATGATGGACACAAATGAATCTGATTTGATATTTAAACATGAAATCAATATATAATTTTTGCAAGCAATGTAATCTGGTTTCAGAATTGAGAAAATAACTTCATACAAGGTAAGAAAAATAATATAAATCCATTTTTCTACACAAAAAGAAGATTTTTATTGTAACATAAATAACTTTCTAGAAAACATTACAGAACATATAAAAATGCTGGATATACCTGTTTGATGAGGGGAACTCAAATTTATCAATATTTTTCAACAAGAATTACATCAATGAAGGAATTCATTATCAAAATATGAAAAACATAATTATTCAAATGAAATTGATGATTTGTGATGGAATTTGAATTCATTTATAAAAAGGATCAAATATGATAGAAAAATACTAAATAGATATATCTAAAAAGTATGATTTGAATATTTTGAAATGTTTCGAAAAAATTTTCATTGAGTGTAAAAATGAAAGGTGATGTTAAACTCACAACTCCAGCTGTGTGGGAGTTGTGTAGGGCCCTACATGGCTAAAATGAGCTGCGGGGGCCCAAGGACAACTACAAAGGGCCATTCCAAACACGCGCGACCCCTGGGGGGTCGTGTAGAAGCCATTTACCCCCCAAACACAGCAATTTTGAGCCGTGTACCCCTGTACACGGCTCAAAACCGCCATTTTTGGTGGTGCCCAACCCCCAGAAGTTTTGCCACAATTTTGGGTACCCCCTAAACCACACTTGGGTTCCATCAACCCAAATTTGGGATGAACACATACTTTTTGGGACTGATGTTTTACACCTAGGGATTCAAAAGTGAATTTAAAGTGAAACCAAAGTGAATGTTAAGTGAAAATTGAAATCATATGAAGACCTGCAAAAAATTCTTTCTCAACTCAAAAGTGAGAAAACTTTGTTTGTTCAATTGAAAGTTGGACTGAATACTGAGATTTACAATTGCATTTCTTTGCATGGGAACAGTGGCAAGCCCTCCTTCTTCTTACATGGCTGTGTGGAAGGTCTACATTCATAGTGCCATCAGAAAACCTTTGGAAAAAGAAAAAAGAAAGATAGATATGTGGATTTGGCCTGTGATTTCCATGGTTCCTATTCAAGACAACTTCTTACCAAACTTTCTAGACAAAATCACACAAGGAAGGTTGGGTGCAAGTTTTTAATCCATGCAAGTTTCACAAAGGGGGACCCCTTGTGGCAAATCTCCTATAAAGAAACCCAACATAACAATCAACCATCTGAAAATCCCTCTCTGCATTCTCAACTGGGGCAAATCTCTGGGAAAGCCTTGTGTCTACTAAAGGAAGGCATGAAAGGTGGGCTAAATATGTTACAAATTAAGAGAAAATTGAGCAATATTGATTGCAGCAATTATTTTGATGACTAACCAATCTATAAAACTAAGGAGAAGGTAACACTTGCAGAACTAAAGGGGAAAAGTGTTATGGAGGTACTATATGAACAGCTTGAAGAAAAAAGTTGGATTCACCAGTCAAAGTTCAGAGAAGATGTTCACTTGGAGGCCCTGTACTTAGCACATCCAGAGGCAGTAAAGCTTTCAAAACAATTCCATCATATTTCTATGTTGGATTGTACTTATAAAAAAAGTAAGTACAAAACCCCCCTATTTCATGTTGTAGGAATGACAGCCAATCAGAAAACTTTCACAAAAGCTCTTGTTTTTATAAAAAAAAGACACGTTTGGGTTCTACAGTTGGTCTGTAAACACATTAAGAGAGTTGGCTTTGGATCCTGAGAGACTTCCAAAAGTCTTTGGGATAGACCATTAAAAAGCTCTGATTTGTGCTATTGAATCTAGTTTCCCTGAGTTATCAAGACAATTTTGCACTTGGCACTTGGCTCAAAACATACAAGCAAACAGTAAAGCACGCTTTGTTAATGATGTTGAGGGATGGAAAAGCTTTATGAATCTGTGGGCAAAGTATGGGGCCTCAAAGACCAAGTAGGAGGAAGAGGTCAATGATGCAGAACTCAGAGTAGCTCCAAATCACTGCTTCTTATTCTTCCTAGTTTTGGGTTCTGACCTTTTGAATTGTATAGTGTTTCTTGAAAGATTATGAGGATGTACTGGAGTATATGCAAAATTAAATTTTCCCTATCAAAGGGATGTTTGTAACAGTGTGGAATTGGATAAACACAGATTTTGGAAACAAAACAACATCTTGGGTTGAAGGGGCCCATGCAACTCTCAAAAGATTCCTTGCAAACTCTTTGGGAAACCTGTTGGATGTTTTGAAAAGCCTTGATGGAAAAGTTTCCAATCCAATTAAATTTTTTCATGCATCACTTTATAACTCTTGAATTAAGTTAGGGGAAGTTCTTCCACCTGAACTATTACCATTGGGTTACAAATTGTATTTAGAGGCAATTCATCTTATTAAGGAACAATTGGAGAAATTCAAATGTGATCATGATGGCAAAGTGTGCACCAAGTCATATTCCAAGACTATGTGTTTGCCCCGTTCCCACCAAATAGGTGAACGTCTAGCATTAAGAGGATCTGTGGTACCCAAAGATGTTCATCCTCAGTGGAGGTTGGACTATGACACTTGCGGTTCTAGTTCTGTAAGTTGGCTCAAGTTAGATTGTTCAAATCACTATGTGATTAATTCTTTTTGATTAATGATTCCTAATTCACTGATGGTTGATCCTTTTGAATTTTTCAAGTGAAATGTTGATGAAATGCTAAGCATTCCTCAGTTATGTGAAAAAATGAATGCATAGATGTTGGAATCTCCAGATCATGAGAAAAGCCGCCTATTGAAGTATATCATTCAGAAGAATATGAAATATCAATAAAAGCCAAGAGTTGAACCTAAAGTATTACAATCAAGTAGAGGCAGGCCAAAATTGACAGATATGGGGAAAGAACCATTTTGGTTTGAGCATGTTGAAAAACAACTCAAGTTGGAAAAAAGGACTAGAAGGGCTCCAAAAAAGAAAAAACAAAAGATTCTAAGTCTTTTCTATGGTATATGTTCATCTTTTTGGTTAAATGAACTTAGTTACTAACTAATGATGAATTGTTAGTCAAAGTTGGCAGAATCTGAATCTGAATTTCATATTTCATAGGAACTGAAAGTGAATTGGGATCACTTAATTTGGAATCAGACTCCTCTTCAGAGGATCAGAAAATGCAGCCAAGCTCACCCAGAAGCTCATCTTTGGTGAGTATTCTTTTAATTGATCTGATTCAAGAAATGAATACTAAGTTAGTTTTCATGATAGGAAACAAAAATGAAATACCTCAACCAAATACCCAAGAAATTCCATAATTTCTTGGGTGAGGTTTGGGATCCAATTGAAGATGCAAATTGCGGATTTGGAGTCATTTCTAAATCTCTTGGTTATGAAGAACATGTTTGATTTAAATTTAGGAATGAAATGATTGAAACATTAGAGAAACATAAAGCATGCTACATTAAGATGCTTGGTGGTGCAAATGAGTTTGAAAAAATTAAACAAAGACTTGATGTTGAAGACATCAATGTAAAGATTCCCTCTTCAAAATGGCTGCCTAAATTAGAAATGGGTCAAATCATAGCAGACACATATTTCAGACCTAAATGTTTCAGTTCATCAGCTGGGTCATGTGATACTTATACTCAAATGCAAAATGGTGTTTCTGATGAATCAGATCCAATGTTCATTTCCTTTGTAAAAAATAACCACTGGGTTCTATTAGTACTGGAGGGAGAAATGATTCCAATCCCCCCATTGTAGCAAAAACGCATTCCTTGATTTCTAAAAAAGCCTCTGGTTTGGTTTATCATCTTAAAGATCAACTTCAAATGTATTCTAGATTATAGATATTATACACTTTGACTTCATTTCATAATTGGGTTTCATATAAATTGTAATTATAATGCAGCTAACAATTTCTATTGATATAAAGGGTTATCACATTTTGAACATCATTATGTTGAGTGTTTTGAGTTAAAATCATTATATTGAGTGTTTTGAATGAATGTTTAATGGGAATTCAGTTAAACTTATGTTGGGATGATTCCATCACAAGCTTAACTTTTGTTAAGCTTGGGATGGGATCAGCTTAACACAAGTTGAACTTGTTTCTTTTTTGTTTTTTTACATTGGGGCTTGTCAAAAGACTTGTATTTTTTTTGGCACTTTAACTTTAGGGCTGGTCAAATTACTTCTTGTATATTTTGCCTGTTCAAAAGACTGGTATTTTTTTGGAACTCTTACTTCAGGGCTGCTCAAAAGAATTCTTTAATTTTTGGGCCCTTTTACTTTAGGGTCAGTCAAGTTGAACTTACTTTAGGTCTTGTCAAGTGACTTGTATTTTTTGGGGGTTTTTACTTTACTTGTTTTTTTTTGGTGTTTTTAATTTATGGCTTGTCAAGTTAATTGTCTTTCTTTTTGGTGTTTTTAGTTTTGGGCTATTCCAGTTACTTGTGTTTTTTTGGATATTTTTAATTTAGGGCTAGTCCATTGGATAGTCCCAGTTTATTTATTTATTTATTTATTTGTTTTAACCAAAAAATCAACATTTTTTGATTTCTTTGATTTTTTTGTTGATTCCTGTTTTTTGGAAGGTTTCTTTGATTCATGGGTTATGTTATTGCCCTTTCATTCCTTTTCTTTTTTTTTTTTTTTGGCTCACCGCGGCCTGATGGGCTGTGGAATCCCACAGGCCCTTGGACCAGGCTGGGTTGTCCGTGCAACTCTTTGAGCCGTGGGGGGTTGTACCCGGCTTGGATTGGACCGTGTGGTGTGCCACACAGCCCCTTTTGAACTGTGTCCATGGCTCAATGAGCCATGAATTTAACATTTCCCAATAATAAATCATCAACTGAAAAAAAGTTATTTCTTTGAATAGAAATCAAATGCTTCAATTAGATCTAAATAACTTACAAAAAAAAAAAAATAAGACATAAAGATGCTGCATATACCCATCTTATTTGAGGAACTCAAATATGTTGAAAAATTCCAAAAAAAATTGTGGAGTAAAATTAAAAGGAAAATAAAATCAAAAATTTGTTTCTTTGATAAAAAATTATAATTTGAAATTCAATGTTAACATTTTTTACCAAAAATAAATAAACACCAAAAAAATACAAAAAATCTTATGTAATGAGATGAATTCAAATATAATGAAATGGCAGTTTTAAACTTGCAGCCAAGCATAAACCATTCACAGCCCAAAATGAGTTGTGTGGCACATTTCACAGCCCATCTTAGCCATGAACGGCCTTTTGCAACCTGAAGTGTTGTGAAAGGCTGTTCACAACTTGACAAGGGTTTTGAACAGCCATTTGCAACCCATCTGAGCTGTGAATGGCTGTTCACAACTTGTTCATAACTCCAGGGTTGTGTGTGTTGTGAGAAAAAAAATTTAAATGAAATTAATTAAAAGGATTGAAATAAATGAAAATTAATAAAAAATTGGACAAAGAAAAATCACAAAAAAAAACTTGAAAAAAATCAAAAAAAAAAATGAAAAAAATTAAAAAAATTGAAAAAAAATTTAAAATTACAAAAAAATTAAGAAAAATTCTGAAAATTTCAAAATATAGGACCATGGATGAGAATTAATGGCCCTATGAATAAATAAAAATTTACAATTAAAATGTCTAAAAATCAAAAAATTGTGCCCAAAAAAAAATGCAAGAATGCAAAAATAAAAAGGGGTAAAACAAAATCAAAGGGAAAAATTTACATAAAATAGAGGCCTGAAGGAATATAATAGTTGAAGAAAAATTAATATAACCACCTAAATGGAATACCTCTGAATTAAAAAAACCAAAAAAAAACAAGCTTGACTTGTGATAAGCTGATCTTATCATAAGAATTAGAAAGATTTCTTATGACAGCCAAAAACAAGTTGAAATTATTTCATTGGACTAGTGCAATAATAAATCAACCCCCCTCAAAAAAAAATAGCGCTAGTCCAATTAGGTGGAATTGATACAAGTCCACCTGAAATAACTAGCCCTGAAGTAAAAAAACCAAAAAAAAAAGTTCAACTGTTGTCAAGCTGATGCCATCATAAGAAAAAAAAATAATCCTTACCAGTCAATCATCCCCTAACAAGTTGAACTGAATTACCAATAAAATCTCATTCAAAAAATTCCATAACAATTTTCAAAATCTGATAACCCTTTTTATTAATAGAAGTACAAGATAAGAATCAGAAGAACAAGATAAGAATCAGAAGAACAAGATAAGAATCAGAAGTACATGTTAGACCAAACCCAAATGGTGAATTAAAAAACCAAATTAAGAAATAATATTATGTTTATAAATTGGAATACTAACTCAGTTGATCTCTGAGATGATCAACCCAAAAATAAGATTTATCTGATTTCAAAAAAAAGGTTTTGATACAAGGGGTGGGAATGGAATCATATCTCCCTCAAGGAAAAGATGAAACCAGTGGTTATTGTTAAAACAGGAAATGAAGATGGCTTCCAGTAGTTCCTTTAAACCCATTTTCAGAGAAGTATATATAAGAAAAAGGCCAAGTAAATGAAAAAAATTGGCCTTACCTAATTATCTGCTATGATTTGGCCCATCTATAACTTTGCAAGCCATTTTGAAGAAGGAATATTTTGATTGATTTGTTTAACATCAAGTCTTTTTTCAATCTTTTCAACCTCTTGGATACCAAAAATTAATAGCATGCCTTATTTTTCCTCAATTTTTCAATCATTTTCCTTTGTAATTGAAAACATCCATGGTCATCAGGGCATATTATAGTTAAACTTTTGAAAAATTCAAATAGCTAATTTAATGAAAATTATCAATTTTTCAAAACATATTTTTTTATCAAAACAAACAATGAATCCATGTTTTTTGACTGAATAAAAGTAAATTTTCAAAAAAAGTGGATAAGAATGAAATCAGCCATTTAGTGTTTCAAAAATCTTAACTCTGATACACCCTATTGTACCCAAGTGATTATGAAACAACTCCAAATCCGCAATTTCCATCACCAAAAGGATCCCAAACCTCACTAAAACTTATTTAAGTTCTAAGGTATTTGATTTAGGTATTCCACTATTGTTTTGTATGATTGAAAATTGCTTAGCCAAGATTTTCATCACATTAATGAAATCAATACTCACCAATGATGAGCTTCTGGTTGACTGATACAATTCTTTGTCTTCCTCAGAAAAGAATTCTAATTCCAAATGAGGCAGACTAATTCAATTTGAGTCTCTTCCTCTGAATTTTTAATTAAGCTTCTGACCCTGACTTGAACTACAAATATGGCTTCCCTGTCAGTTAATTGAACCCTAAAAAGTAACCCTTCTCAAAGTAAAACACTTAGAATTTTTTGTATTTTTGGTTCACTTCTAATCTGTGTTTTCTTCTTAATTTTTGCTTTTCACCTGCTCAAATTCTTAAAGTTTATGTGAGGTGTCCTTTAGCTTTGGTAAACCCTGGCTGGACCATAATACTTTTGGCTTGAGCCCTTCCAAAATTCCAACAATCAAACCTGAAACTGAAGGTTTATAGTCTAACCTCCACTGAGGATGAAAACCTACAGGAACAATATATCCTGTTGATTCTATTATTTCACTTAAGATTTAGGAAAAAGGCAAGCTCATTGTCTTGGAATATGATTTTGTGCACACTTTGCCATTATGTTCATGCTTTAACTTTACATATTGTTCCCCAATGAGTATAATTGCCTGAATTGTCAATTTGTAACCCAAAGGTTAAAGTTCTTTTGGAAAAACTTTTCTTAAATTTATTTGAGATTTTTTAAGAAAAACATTCACTGATTTGATTTGGCTAAAAATGTTTCCTTCAAGGTGTTCATACACATCCAAAAAATTCCTCAAAGATCCCACAAGTACTTGTTGGAAAGTAGCACGGACCCCTCCCACCCAACATGTTTGTTTATTTCCAAGTCAGGATTGAAACCAGTCCAGGCCATTAAAAACATCTTTTTGATAGGGAAAATTTGGTTTTCTCCTTAATCAAGCAAGTCCTCACAGTCTTTCAAGAAACACTGGGTACAAGGTTCAAAATAAGCCATCCCAGCAGAGATGAATATAAGAAGAAATAAATTGGCCTACTCTGAGTTCTGAATCATTGACTTTTGCCTCCTCCTTGGTTATAGAGACCCCATAATTTTCTTACAGAGAAAAAGACTTTGCAATCTTTCATCATAAATACTGAAGCAAATTTGCAATTTGCTTCAATATTTTTAGACAAGTGCCAAGAGAACAACTGTAGACAAGTGCCAAGAGCACAACTGTATACGAGTTTCAAGAGCACAACTGTATGGATGAATCAGGGAAACTATGTTCAATGGCACAAATCAGAGCTTTTTCATGGTCCATCACAAAGACTTTGGGAAGCCTCTCTATATCATAAGCCGACTCCTTTAGTGCATTCAACATCCAACTGTAGAACTCAAATTATTCTTCTGTTATAAAAAATAAGCCTTTGTAAATGTTTCCCTGTTGGCTGTAATTCATACAACATGCAATTGAGGGATGTTTTACCTATTTTTTAGAAGTAAAATCTAACAAAGCAATATGATGGATTTTTTCACAAAGTTTTTTAGGCTTGGAATGAGCCAAAAAAAAAGGGACCCTAAGTGACCCTATCTGCTGAATTCTAGCCTGGAGACCCACTGCATTTCTTGGAGCATATCAAATAGAATTATCAGTGAATCGTTCCCATTCACTTCAGCTGCTTTCAACTTGCAATTACTGTTATAGATTGTTATATTGTCAACAGGTTCTCCCCCATCAATCTTGCTTAATTTCCTTTTGAGTTGAATTTTATTGATCCCATGTTTTATGCCTTTCTTAATTTGATCTGAGGTGAAACCAGAAATTCTCCCCAGTTGAGGATGCACTGGAAGGATTTCAGATTGTTTATGATTTTGTTGTTCATTTATAATGGAGAGGTGCTATGTGGAATCTGGTAGTTTTAAACTTAAATGGATGATGATTTAACATACAACCATCCTTGTGTGATTGTGCCTTTGCCGTTTAGTGAGGAATGGCCCTTTGTATACTCCATATCTGTTACAGGATGCATATATAGATTTATCCCTTTTTGAATTGAACAAAATGTGTAGCCATGCATGGCTTCCGATTTTTGACAATAGCTCTTGTCTTCTTCCCTACTAGGAAGTGCTCTCACAGGAGATGGGTAAAGGGTTTGTTGAAAATCATAGTTACATACTTGCCACCACCATAGTTACATTAGTTCCCACCAAACCAAAGCAATCAAATTGAAAATTAAATTTAACACACCACCATGAGTCAATTCTAGTGGTGAGAAATCTTGTTCTTAAATTGAAACATTATATTAGGATGCAATTGGGCCTTCCAATATATTTTTCCTCAAATAAATACTCAAATAACTAATTTGAGACTCAGGTTTGTAAACAACACTCTCAATGAAGTAATTCAAGGAAGCCATGTTAAAAACAAGGGGCCTTGGGCTTGCCACTGGTCCCTGAAACCCAAAAAACTCAAATTTGATTGAGTATTTAATGCAATGTTGAATTCAAAAACCCCAAAGTATCCTCACTTTTGGGTTGAGAAAAATATAATTGTTGAATGAGTAAGTGCTGTGTCCTGTTTTTGACAAGAATTTGTTTTTCCAATAGGCGGAATTTGATCCAAATTTCTTTTTGTGGTCCAGTAATAGTCCAAAAATGTATTCCAAATCCCCGAATTTGGGTTGATGGCACTGGAATGTGGTCAAGGGGTGCCTAGGTACCCCTACTTACCCCCTGAAATGGCCCACTTATGGCTATCTTGCCCCCAAATGGGAAAGGCTTTTCAGGGAAGGCACAGGCAAACCAGTTTACAACAGGCACATCACGCAGAGGGTTGAAAAATACTTTCTGGAGGCCCATATTACTTTCAAAATACCCGTTGAAGACCCATTTGGGCCTCAAAAAATTATTTTGGAACCCCCCAGGGGCCACACAAGTTGCAAAAAACTTCACTTGGGACTAATTACATTGTGAACCTGCGTTAATAACTCATATGGTTTTCAAAAGATTTTTAACGCCCATTGGCAACCCAGGGCTGTGAATTCAACACTTCCTGTAATAAAAAGTTAAAAAAGTAACTCCATCAAGTGAAATGATAATGAAAAAAACATCAAAATTTGACTTGTTTCAATAGACATTGACATCTCTGTATTTTTCCAAACATACAAAAACATATAAAAATTACAAGTACACTTAGCTATCACAAAGAACTAATTTTTGAGCTTATGTCAATAAAAAATATTTAAAATTCAATGATAACAAATAAAAGAGAAAAAATTTGTATTATTGAATAAATGTTGATACTTCTGATGAAATTTAGATGAATTGGTGCTAAAGTCAAAAAAATGATTCAAAAATGCTAGATATAACTTACTTTTGAAAGAAATTTAAATATTTTGAACCATTCCAACCAGAACTTTATGAATAAGAAGAAGGATAAAAATAAAATAGATGAATTTATTTTTGTTGAAAAAAAATTTGATATTTACTTGATTATTCTTGCACCTGATGAAGGTTGTTTTTTAATATTAAAAGATATTTGAATTTCTCTCATTGAATAGGTTTTTGGGGCATTATCTCATATTTTTATACATTTTTTCAAAGGGATATTTGCACTCCATCACAAATAATAATGTTTATTGCACAAAATCAGTCACTTATTTCATTATTCTTATTATTTTACTAAAGGTAAATTTTAAATTTGTGACCTGTTCACAACTCAAATTGGGTTGTGTGGTGTGGTTTGAAACCCATCCAAGCTGTGAAAGGCAGCTTGTATCCCATTTAAGTTGTGAAGGGCCACTTACAACCCCAAAATGGGTTGTGAGCAGCCATTCACAACCCATTTTCCTTGAGAAAAAAAAATTAAATTAAAGATAAAATAAATTTAAATAAATTTAAATAGGGCAATATTAAAGATGAAACCTTGCAACCCCCGTTCACAACCAAAATTGCGTGGGGAAATTCACAATCCAAAATGGGTCACCAATGGGTCATTCACAACCCACTTGATTTGCAAACAGCCATTTGCGACTCAGGTGGGTTGTGAATTGCCATTTGCAAACTTCCCCACGCAACCCATTGTGCATTGTGAATGGCAAAAAAATTTTTTTTATTTATATTTTTATTAATTTAATTAATCAATTTATTTTTTACTTATTTATTTAATTATTTATTTCATTTTTTTAACTTTCCCATCCATCTTCTCACTGCGCACTCTCTCACCCTCACCCTGTAAAGGGTAATCATCATCTCACTGCGCGCGCTTGGCCTTACCCCGTAACAGGGAATCCCCAAATGCTTTGTCTTTTGCATCCTTGTTTCTGTTTCTCAGCCTCTCTTCTCAGTTTTTCTCTTTTTTCTTTTCAATCTCTTTCTCGTCAAAATTCTTCTTCTCATCTGTGTCTGCCTCTCAATGTTTCCTTCCAACGAACAACCACAAGTACCTCAATAACAAGTCTCTGACTGGTAAGACTCCAAATCACCTACTCCTCTCAACAACTAAATCTGACTCTTCATTACGTTCAGCCTATCTCTATCACTTCCGTTCTTTGTGGCCTAATCACCTCTCAATATCTCGCTCGAGCTCAAAAAACCACCATCTCTTCTGACCCACACTGATGGTCTAACTTGTAGGGTCTTCTTTTTATTCTACGTCATTTTTTTCCTGTGCAATTTCTAGTCTCTTATTATATTCTGCTACCTTGTTTAGCCTGCTAGTTCTGTGTCCTCTAGAAATCTAAGCTTATCTTTTCACGGTTAAAAGCCAAAAGTCTACAAGCCAACTCAACCAGCAAGGCATGAATGAACCAGCGGGAGCAAACAATTACTTCCATCAGGTGGCTCTCAAAGCATCTTTTGACGTCATACCTCGCTTGAATGAAGAGAATTTTTCTATATGGCAAGAAAAAAGTTCATTTTATTCAACCTCAAAGATATCAAGGAGGCCATTACTCGGAACTCTGGCCCAATCTCTTCAAAACAAGAACAAGAAATCCAAGCAATCATCCTATCAAAACTTGACAGTACAACTCATGCCAACATTGTCAACTCCTCCAATATTACCTCTTCAAAACTTCCATGGGCCAAGATCACTCAAAGATTTGCATCTTCAGAGACAGCAAACAGAGCTAGGATGTTTAATCAATTTTTTCATTCTGCGTTCAATGAAAATGCCATCAAAGGATTCATCACTGGAATGCAAAATGCCATCACAAGAATGACGGACGTTGGTATAGAATTACCTAAAGATATACTAGCATATCTTCTACTCTTCAAATTTCCCCCTATCCTTGAAAACCTGAAACAGCAAATTATTCATGTAGAGAATAATCTGACCATGGACGTTGTGTTTAATCACCTCACACAATATAATAACAAGAGAAAGGCACAATTAACTACCACCAAACACTTGAAAGATGTTTCTCTGATTGCTACTAAGACCCAAGGAAATAAGGAAAAAAAGAGGATCAAGATGAAATTCCAAGAGGGATACCACAACCCTAACGCTCCCCACTCCAAATCTTTGTGCTTTCATCTACATCCTCAGAGCTCTCCAGATTGGTGGATAGAAAAACAAAATGATTGGAAAAAGAAACCTAAAAGGAATCCTACAATCAATTATCATTCTCTACTTACTCTATGGATTAATGCAGACAACACCCCCAATCTTCTCCTGGACTTGGGAGCAAATTTTCATATTTTGAACAATCTGAAATTCTTCTCCACCATCAAACTCCAGGATGAACTGGATGAAGTCAAGACAGGCAAGCTAGAAGCTAATCTTAAGATACGTGGTACAAGAATGGTCAGGCTAGAATGGAGCAACTTGGTTATCACCCTTGAAGGTTGGGTGTATGTTTCAGATATTGTTGTCAACTTAATTAGCCCTGGAATCCTAGCCAAGAAAGGCTGTTCTCTTTCTCAAGTTTGCGACACATTCTCCGTGGTCCGCAATAACCAGCTCGTACTGAAAGGTATGATCCAAGACAATCTATTTGTTGTTGAAAGACCCCAATCCTCTGACCTACATCAAACTGCAAATCTTTCAAATCAACCTCCTGGTCCTACTCTTCCTCTTCTTGATATTCACCAGATTTACAGACACACTTCTCTCTCTACTCTCAAGCCTCTGATAAAAGATCTCTACACCAATGAAGAACTCCACAATTTCCAATGAAACAGCTGTGTAAACAGCAAAATTACAAGATTGCCATTCCCTGGTTCCTCTACCCCTGCCAGCAAACCTCTAGATAGAATTCACCTTGATTTGGTTGGTCCAATCAGCCCTCAATCTAAGGCTGGACATCAATATCTCCTCACTCTGGTTGATAATTACACCAGCTACTTAGCGGCATTCCCCCTTACATCCAAGGACAAAACACCTGAAACTATCATCAGCATCCTCAAAACTGAATATAAATAGTTAAATTACTACCCTTCTGAAATTTTCTCTGATAAAGGTACCAAGTTTACCAATTCTACCCGTAAAGACTTTGCTAAGAAGAAACACATCAAACTTCTAACATCTGAACCCTACCACTCCCAACATAACGGACAAGCAGAAAGGGCTAATAGAACCATAATAGAATTGGCTTGAGCTACCTTCTCTTCATCCCAGTTGGCAAAGAATTACTGGCACATTGTGGTTTTTAGTTGCTGCTTTATGCTAAACCAGATCCCAAGAGAAGGTATTCAATCTTCTCCCTGTAAACTTATGTTTGGTAAGAACCTTCCCGCTAATTATTCAAAACCAGTAGGCTTTTCCGCTATTTATCTTGCCAATTGACTTCAGAAAGGTCGGAAATTCGACAAAAAAGGCCTTGAAGGAGTGCTGGTTGGATTTAATCCCACCTTCCACTCCTATCTGATCCTCAACTCACTTGGAGGAATTGTTGAAACAAAACATGTCAAATATCTTAAAAAACAATTAAATGACTTTCACTTCCTTGAGTCTCTTGGATCAGATATTTTCTCTCAACCCGGCTTAGACTCTAATAAGAACAATTTCTCTTCCATTGACAAGCAATATTCAATCCAAGAACCTGATTCAAATCCAATTGAATCCACCTTGGATCAAGATGAGGTTCAATCTTCCAATTCTTGAAGTTCAGACTCTCTTCCTATTGCCGCACCCAAACCACCCACTCAAGGGGAACGTCTAAGACCTAGACACGAAATTTGGAAACCCCAAAGATATGGGTTTCATCAGTACTACAAACCCCCATCATACAAAGCTTCCCGGAAGTGCCCTGAATGGCCTGAATGGAAAACAGCATCCAAAGAAGAACTCACCTCCATTGAAGCTCAAGAAGTCTGGGAAGAGTATTATGATGAACCAAATAATATCTTGAATACTACTTGGGTATTCAAAGTGAAGGAAAATTGTCACGGCGAACCAGTTAAGTACAAAGTTTGTCTATGTGTTCAGGGGTTTGATCAAATCCAAGGTGTGGATTTTGACAAAACCTGGGCACCGACTGGAAAACTTTGATTGCTTTGACTTGCCCTCATCTATGGACTGAAGAAAAAGATGTCTTTCACCCAATTTGATGTGAAGGGGGCATTTCTTGATGCTCCGCTGAACAAAACAGTAATGATTAGAACCCCCAAGGGCTTTAATCAAAAATTGCCTTATCTCAAATTAAAAAAAATCTTATATGGTCTTCATCAATCTCCCAAAAATTGTTAGAAGACTCTAACCGCTTGGATCAGATTGCAAGGTTTTCACAAATCAACAATTGATCCCTGTTTATATCTCAATCCACAATTGGGAGAGTTCATTTACTTTCCAGTTGATGACCTCATTCTTGTAGGAAGATTGGACAATTTTGCCACAAACTTCCTGAAAAAATTCTCAAATTCAGCTTGCCACACTCCAAATACTATTCTTGGTATGCTGATGGAGATTGAAGATGATAAGATTCTTCTAAGCCAACCTAAACATATCAACCGGGGACTAGAAGAATTGGGAATAACTGATTGTAAGAACATTAAATCTCCTCTCACTCAAAATTACCATCTTGAACCAACCTCTGACAAAGATCAGGCGGAGTTTTCTCAGCTCAAAATCAACTACCAATCTGCAATTGGACTCTTGCACCATCTCTCTCAGTACACCCGTCCTGATATATCTTTTTCCGTCTCAAGTTTAGCTAGATTTAACCCTAAGCCTGGTCTATCACACTGGAAGGAAGTGCGCAAGGTTTGGAAATATCTAAAATCAACAAGAAATCTAAAATTAATGCTCAATTAAAATCCTTTAGAAGAAATTATATCCGGATATAGTGACGCCACTTGGGGAGATGAACCTACCCTTTGCAAGTCCCAGACGGGGTGCATTGTATTCCATTACGGTAGCACAGTTGTCTAGAACTCATCTAGACAGCAAAATATAACTTATTCCTTGACAGAATCAGAACTCAACGCACTTCTGGATTGCTATCTTGAACTGAAGTGGATCACCCACCTCATTGGCAAAATCAACCCCTCTACCAAGATAAAACCTGCAATTCATATAGATGATAAAGGCTTGGATGATAAAATAAAAAAATTTGGCTCTCACTAAAAATCTTTACACATTGATATCAAGAAAAAAGGGTTGTGTGAAGACTTCTCTCTATTCAAATTTGACCTTATCCTTGTCCCTACCAAAAAGATGATAGCAGACCCTTTAACTAAGGCCACCTTGGTAGGCGCCCTTAAGCTTCTACAACAAACAATTTTCACCAATCCCTCTGTTCCCGGAGTTTCTCCTCTTACCAGTCACGGAGGGTGTTAACTTTCCCATCCATCTTCTCACTGCGCACTCTCTCACCCTCACCCTGTAACCAGGAATCATCATCTCACTGCGCAAGCACTTGGCCTTACCCCTTAACAGGGAATCCGCAAATTCTTTGTCTTTTGCATCTCCGTTTCTGTCTCTCAGCCTCTTTTCTCAGTTGTTCTATTTTTTCTTCTCAATCTCTTTCTCGTCAAAATTATTCTTCTCATCTGTGTCTGCCTCTCAATGTTTCCTTCCAACAAACGACCACAAGTGCCTGAATAACAAGTCTCTGACTGGTAAGACTCCAAATCACCTACTCCTCTCAACAACTCAATCTGACTCTTCATTACATTCAGTCTGTCTCTATCACGTCTGTTCTGTCTGGCCTAATCACCTCTCAATATCTCACTCGAGCTTGAATAACCACCATCTCTTCTGACCCACACTGATGGTCCAACTTTTAGGGTCTTCTTTTTATTCTACGGCATTTTTTTCCTGTGCGATTTCTAGTTTCTTATTCTATTCTGCTACCTTTTTAAGCCCGCTGGTTCTGTGTCCTCTAGAAATCTAAGCTTATCTTTTCACATTTCATATCTTTAAATTTTTTTATATTCATGATTTTAATTTAATTCATTTATTTTTTTATTTGTTGTTTTAGTTTTTATTTTTCTATTAAAATCAAAAAATACATAATATATAAAAAAAGGTATTAACAATGTTTAATAAAAATATATATATATTTATATATAATGGATCACAATCTACAAAGAGAAATGGCGAGTTGGATAGCTGGATTGCTTTGAGGATTCCAAGAATTTTTCTGGAAGATGTGGCGGTCTGCAATAGTCTCCAAAAATTTCACAAAAGAATGCAACAAAGTTTGGAACAGTTGCTGGAAGCTTAAGTTGGGAAGTAGGTGAAGCTTTTGCCTTTCATACATAGTTTTGTGGAGGTTTTGTCTTTGGGAAACCATGTATTGCTTTTCCAATAGAGAACTAAAAGCTAACCAAGTTGATTCCAAATTGGAGTCTGAATCAAAGTCAAATAATAAAAAAAGTTCAGTCAGCTTTTTTGTGTTTTCAGCTTGCTGCCGGGCAGTTTGGTTGGACATGTTGAGAAAGATTTTGATGTGATGATGATGGGATATTTGTGAAGCAATGGAGATGTGAAGCAATGGAGATTCAAAGCAATGGATATGTGAAGTGATGGAGAGGTGAAACAATGGAGATGTGAAGTGATGGAGATGTGAAGCAATCGAGATATGAAGTGATGAAGATGTGAAGCAATGGAGAGGTGAAGCAATTGAGATGTGAATTGATGGAGATGTGAAGAAATGGAGATTTGAAGCAATGGAGATGTGAAGCAATGGGGATGTGAAGTGATGGAGATGTGAAGTGATGGATATGTGAAGTGATGGATATGTGAAGCAATGGAGATGAGATGTGTGTCATGCGTATGGATTTGATGAGTTGGAGGTTTGGATGGGTGTTTTGCATGCCATGGATGCTGGATGGATGAAATGGCAGGTTTTATTTTTAACAAAACCTGCCATTTTGATGAAGAACGCCGTTTTGAAATACACCCATTAGGGGGTATGTGTATTTCAGAAATCCTCCATTAAGAATTGTGGGTTTGGTAAAAAAAAATGGTGTGTTTCTAATGGCTGTTTTGTTAACTTTGATACGCCCAAATATAACCTTTTTCAAACAGCCATTTGTGACTCAGATGGGTTGCAAACGACTTTTTGCGCCTTTTTGCAACCACAGGGTCGCAAACTTAATATTGGCCATTAAAATAAATTGAAATAAATAAAAATAAATTAAAATAAATTAAAATAAATAAAAAATTGAACAATAAAAAAAAACCAAAAATAAAAAAAAATCAAAAGGAAATTCTAAATGTTTCATCACTTTGGGGCCATGAATATACAGCCCATATAAAAAAAATGAAAAAAATCTATGGACCAGCCCTAAGCTAAAAACACAAAAAAATAGAAGTTCAACCTGTGTCATGCTGATCCCATCACAAGAAGTAAAAGTACTACTTATGATGAGATCAGCTAGCCCAACACCAGTTAAACTTATTTAATTTGATAAGATAGGCTAAATTTCCTTATGACATAGAACCAGCAGACCAAGAGAAAACAAGCAACATCAGAAACAAGAGAATAAAAGAGAATGAGGAAGACAAGCAGAAGAATGAATAGAAAGCATCCTACGCCAGAAGCCGACAGATTGGATGGAGATGAATGGCGGGATTTGAGTTGAATATTTTCTGGAAGGCTTGAGGCAGAAGTTGGGGCTAATTGATGGATTCTGAAAATTAGGTGCCCAAAATGAACCAGAAATTGGAGGAGTGAAGTCTTACAAGGAAGAAAAGTGAGGATTGAGATACGCAATGTGACGTGTGACGGAGACTAAGAGTTGATTTTCAGACCTGGATCCAATACTGGAGATGGATGATTGAGAGAACGGAGAGCCGTGGAGAAGATGGGGAAGAGTCAAGGAATTAATAGAGATAATGAGAAAAGAAAAAGAGACAAGTGTAAAAATAAGATAATGAGAAAAGAAAAATAGACAAGTATATAAAAATATGTATGGAAGAAAAAAAAGGAAACAAGGCGGGAGAGGAAATAGATGAGGTTGGAAGAAAAAAATCTCCCGCAGTCGAGGCGCAGTAGAAGAGAGAAGGCGCGCGGGAGGATAGAGACGCGTGAACGTCAGATGGTGTGAAAGGTGGGGGATCTCAACACCCCTCGTGACTGGGAAGACAAGAACTTGCCAAGGATTCAGGGGGAAGTTTGGTGAATACTTTATCCTGAAATAACTTGATACAACTGATGGAGGAGGATTTAGTCAAGGAATCGGCAATCATTTCTTCAGTTGAGATTAAGGTCAGATCAAATAGAGAAAGATTAAAGTATTCTCGTAGCCCCTTAGTTTTGATGTCAATGTGGCGTGACTTGGAGTGGGAGCCAAATATTTTTATTTTATCTTCTAAACCTTTGTTATCTATGTAGATTTGCGGTGTAATTGTAGACTTGCAATAAATTTCACAAACTAGATGTGAGATCCACTTAAGTTTGAGATAGCAATCAAGTAGGGTGTTGAGTTCAGATTCTGTAGAAGAGTATGTGATATTCCTTTGTCTAGAAGAGTTCCAAACTATTGGACTGCCATAGTGAAAGATGACATATCCAGTCTGAAACTTTCGGAAGACAGGGTTGTCACCCCACGTAGCATTGCTGTAGCCAGAAATGATTGCTTCAGAGGGGTCGAGTTTAATAGTTAGCTTATGATTTTGTGTGGTTTTAAGGTACTTCCAGACTTTTCAAACTTCTCTCCAGTGGGTCATGCCAGGCTTAGTATTATACCTTGCGAGGCTGGACACCGCAAACGAAATATCTGGCCTGGTATACTGAGATAAATGATTAAGGAGTCCAACAACGGATCAATAGTTAATATTCAATTGGCAAAATTTGTTATGATCTTCATCAGTTGCTGGTTTGAGATGTAAGTTCTGAGTGAGCGGCGAGTATGTATCTTTACAATTCACAAGTACAAGTTCCTCTAAACCACAATCTATGTGATTGGGTTGACTTAAGAGAATAGTATCCACTTTTACTTCCATGAGCATGCCAAGGATTGTATTTGGAGGATGGCAGGATGAATTGAGGAATCAATTCAAAAAATTGTTAGCAAAAGAATCGGTTTTACCAACGTGGATGAGGTCATCTACGTGGAAATACAGGATTTCCTGAGATTCGGAGTTGAGGTAGAGGCATGGATCGCTAGTTGATTCACGGAAACCTTGAGATTTAATCCAGGTTGTGAGCGTTTCGTACCAGTTCTTTGGGGACTGACAAAGACCGTACAATGATTTTTTAAATTTCAGGTATGGAGATTTCCTGTGTGACCCTTCTGGCGTTTTAATTATTACTATTTAATTCAATGGAGCATGGAGAAATGCCCCTTTTACGTCGAACTGAGTGAAGGTCATCTTGTTCTTCAACCCGTAGAGTAACGCAAGTCGTAAGGAGCCAAGTTTTCCGGTAGGCGCCCAGGTCTCCTCAAAGTCGACACCATGTATCTGATCAAAGCCCTGGACACATAACCTAGCCTTATATTTCACGGGTTTGCCGTGACAATTCTCTTTGACTTTGAACACCCACTTTGTATTCAGAATGTTGTTTGGCTCACCGTGATAATCTTCCCAAACTTCTTGAGACTCTATAGAATTCAGTTTGTCCTCGGAAGCCTTCTTCCACTTTGGCCACTCAGGAAATTTGCGTGCCGCTTTATAGGATGGCGGCTCGTAGTAATGATGGAATCCATATCTTTGGGGTTTTTGGGTTTCTCGCTTGGATCTAGAGTAGTGATCAGATGTACTGGGTTCTGGAGTGGAAGAGGGAATTTCCGGAGGAGGAGAAGAAGAAGAAGGAGGCTTGAGATCTTCAACATCTGAGTTAGAGTTAGAGAAATCTGTATTGGTTTCTCTCAGTAGATATTCTTTATCTTTTGTGGAAAAATCCGAGTCGTTTGAGTTCATGTCAGGTTGTGAAAAGATATTGAGACCCGGGGATTCAAGGAAGGGAAAATCATTGAGAGGGGAATTGAGGAATTTGATATGTTTAGTTTTGACGATAGAGCCTAGGGAGTTAAGGATGAGGTATGAATAAAATGTGGGATTGAACCCAATCAAAACACCTTCTAGGCCCTTTTCTTCAAATTTCCTTCCCTTCTGAGTACAACTTGCAAGGTAGATTACCGGAGAACCTACAGGTTTCAAGTAATTAGCAGGGAGGTTCTTACCAAACATGAGTTCCCAGGGAGAAAGGTGTTTACCTTCTCTGGGAATCTGATTGAGCATGAATCAGCAGCTTCTTGTTATGACGTTCCAATAATTCTTAGGTAGTCTTGAAGAGGAAAAAAAAGTGCGGGCTGATTCAATTATGGTCCTATTTGCTCTTTTGGCTTGTCCATTGTGTTGAGAATGATAAGATTCAGATGTTTTCAATTTGATTTGTTTTGTCTTTTTGAACTCTTTGAGAGTTGAATTTGTGAATTCAGTGCCTTTGTCCAAGAATATCTCTGAAGGGTAATACCCTAATCTCTTATATTCTGTTTTGAGTATTTCAATAATAATTTTGGTAGTTTCGTCTTTGGAGTTGAGAGGAAAAGCTGCGAGATAGCATGAGAAGTTTTCCACCAGCGTCAAAATGTAGTGGTGGCCCGCCTTGGATTGGGGAGTGATAGGGCCAATCAAATCTAAGTGGATTCAGTTGAGAGATTTTGTAGCAGGAGAGGAAGTATTAGGGAATGGAGATCTTGTGATTTTGCTTTGAACGCAACTTTTGCATTGGAATCAATCAAGTTCCTCATTTGGAAACAAATTTTTAAGGAGAGGTTTTAGTAATGAGATTGATGCGTGACCATACATTTTGTGTATGTCCATTAGTGAGAGAGATTCCTGCGTTGGTGGGGTAGAAGATTGGCTTGATAAATTCACTACTTGATCCTATCCTGTAGTATGCAGTTTTTCAATGACAAACAAGTTATCTCAAATCAGGCCCTTGAGAACAATTTGATCTTCTCGAGTAACCGTAAAGCTATCTGGCCTTTGGGTGAGCGTACAACCTTTTTGAGCCAAGAGCCCAGGACTGATCAGGTTCACGACGATATCGGGTACATATACGCAGCCTTCAAGCGTAACAAGTGAGTCCTTCCACTCTAATTGAATGGTGCCCGTCCCTCAAACTTTGAGTTTAGCCTCTAATTTACCAGTTTTGATCTCGTCTATGTCTTCTTGTAGATTGATAGATGAAAAGAATTTTAGATCGTTAAATATGTGTACGTTAGCTCCTGAATCCAATATTAGGTTAGGTGTATTATCCTAATTGATCCAGAGCGTAAGGATTGCATGGTAGTTAATGGATGGGTTCTTTTTTGTTTTATTCTTCCATTTGTTCTGTTGTTCTATCCAACATTCCGGTGCGAATTGAGGATGTATATGGAAGCAAGAAGATTCGGGATGGGGTGCATTGGGATCGTGGTAGCCTTCTTTGCATCTAATCTTATATTTCTTTTTGTCTTTATTAGATCTAGACTTTGTCAAAATGAGAGATATATCAGTTGTAGTTTTATTTGGTTTATTTTGAGCCATTCTTTTGTTGTTGTATTGGATGAGATGATTGAAAACCACATCAACCGTAAGGAATTTTTCCACGTGCATGATCTGATGCTTAAGGTTCTCAAGAACGGGTGGGAATTTGAAGAGTAAGAGATAAGCGAGGATGTCTTTTGGTAATTCAATAACAAAATATGCCATTCTTGTGATGGATTTCTGCATTTCCGTAACAAAACCTTCAATAGTATGTTCATTGAAGACGGAGTGGAGAAAGTGATTGAACACTCAAGCTCTATTTGCGGTTTTGGATGATGCAAATCTTTGAGTAATTTCCGCCCAGAGTAACTTTGACAAGTTTATGTTGGTGGAATTGACGACATTCACATGGGTTGTACTATCCAGTTTAGAGAGAATTATTGCTCTGATTTCCCTGTCTTGTTTTACGGACATTTGGCCAGCATTCCGGATAATAGCTTCTTTTATGTCTTTGAGATCAAATAGCATTAACATTTTGTCCCGCCATATTGAGTAATTTTCTTTGTTTAAAGGAGGTATAGCGTCAACCAAGGCTTTGAGAGCCACTTGATGGAAATAATTGGCGGCTCCTACTGGTTCTTTCATAGTTGGTTGGTTCAATTGTTGGAGTTTGGCTTTTAATCATGATAAGATAGGCTAAATTTCCTTATGACATAGAACCAGCAGACTAAGAGAAAACAAGCAACATCAGAAACAAGAGAATAAAAGAGAATGAGGAAGACAAGCAGAAGAATGAATAGAAAGCATCCTACGCCAGAAGCCGACAGATTGGATGGAGATGAATGGAGGGATTTGAGTTGAATATTTTCTGGAAGGCTTGAGGCAGAAGTTGGGGCTAATTGATGGATTCTGAAAATTAGGTGCCCAAAATGAACCAGAAATCGGAGGAGTGAAGTCTTACCAGGCAGAAAAGTGAGGATTGAGATACGCAATGTGATGTGTGACGGAGACTAAGAGTTGATTGTCAGACCTGGATCCAATACTGGAGACGGATGATTGAGAGAACAGAGAGACGTGGAGAAGATGGGGAAGAGTCAAGGAATTGATAGAGATAATGAGAAAAGAAAAAGAGACAAGTGTAAAAATAAGATAATGAGAAAATAAAAAGAGACAAGTATATAAAAATATGTATGGAAGAAAAAAAGGAAACGAGGCGGGAGATGAAATAGATGAGGTCGGAAGAAAAAGTCTCCCGCAGTCAAGGCGCAGTAGAAGAGAGATGGCTTGCGGGAGGATAGAGATGCGTGGACGTCAGATGGTGTGAAAGGTGTGGGATCTCAACATCATTGGACTAGCAAAAAACTAAATCAACCCCCTAAAAAAAAAAGCTAGTCCAATGCATTGGAATTTGATCAAGCCCACCTCAATGGAATATCCCTGAAGTAAAAACACCAGGAAAGACTTCTATCAAGTACCCCTTAATCAACAGGCCATAAAGTAAAAACACCAAAAAAAAGAAATTAACTTTTTTTAAGCTGATTCCATCACAAGAAGTGAAAATACTCCACATGATGTGATCAGCCCAACACACATTCAACTGAATTTACAATCAAATATCATTCAAAAAACTCGACATAATTATGTTCAAAATGTGATAAACCTGCATATTAATAGAATAACAAGCTGAGGACCAGAACCAAAACACAAATGATGAAATTAAAATGATTTTTATAACTTAGAATACAACTAAAGTTAATCTTTAAGATGATCAACCCAAACAGAAGCTTTTTTAGAGGTGAAAGAAAGTGGTTTTGAAAAAATGCGGGGGATTGGAATCATATCTACCTCAATTACAAGATGAACCCAGTGATTATTGTTAGCAAAGGCAATGAAGATGGCATCTGATTGTTCCTTTACACCCATTTTTGTAGGAGTATAATTAAAACATGAAGCCAGTGAAATGAAAAAAATTGGTGTTCCAAGAGTTTCAGCTGTTCATTGGCCCATGACTAGCTTTGCAAGCCATTTTGAAGACAGAATCTTTTCCTTTATATCATTAAAATCAAGTATATATTCTATCATTTCAATTTCTTTACTGCCACCAAGGATCTTAGAATAGCATCATTTATTTTTACTCAATGTTTCAATCATTTTGTTTTTTACTTTAAACCATCCATACTCATAGTAGCCAAGTGATTTAGAAATTAATATAAATGTGCAATTCCCATAAGCAAGCGTATCCCAAACCTCACCCAAGAACTTATGTAAGTTCTCAGTTATTTGATTGAGGTATTTAAATTTTGATTCCTATGATCAAAACTAACTTATTATTATTTTTTTTAATCACATCAATCAAATGCAAACTCACCAAAGATGGACTTGTGGTTAAATTATCCACTTCTTCTTCTTCCTTAGAAGAGAACAAATATTCCAAATCAAGGGAGCTTAATTCAATTTAAGTCTCTTCTTTGGAACTATGAACTGAAGGTGAAGAGCCTTCTTTGGACCACAGAAATTACCTTCCCATCAGTTTATTAAACCCAAAAAATGAGCACTTCTCAAAAAAAATCAAAGTTTTTGGTCTTTTTTGGTTCCCTTCAAACATTTTTTGCCCCCTTAAGTTCCCTTTCAACATGTTCAAATTTTGAAAGTGCACAAAAAACGGCATTCAAGTTGGGTCAACCATGGCTGGACCTTAGGAACTTCCTCTCAAGCCTTGGCTTGGCAATAACAGTGGCTGTATACTTCAACACAGACTTTAAAATCTCCAATCTTAATTTTTCAGGTATTCCCATAATCATGAAATTCAAATTGTTAAACAATTAAGATTTTTCAAGCACTGGATCTTTGTAAATCTTTCAAAAAGCAATAAAATAATTGGTCTGTAAATCCAATAATTTCTACCCTTTGAAAAACCCAAAAATATAACTTACTTCACTGGAAGTCATCACTGAGGATGAACTTCTTCAGTAAAAAAAGATCCTCTTGATGCTAGAATTTGACCTACTCTGTGGGAGAAGGGAAATCCCATTGTCTTGGAATGCCACATGGTGCACATTTTTCCATTATGGTCATGAATTGACTTCCTGAATTGTTCCCTAATAATTTTGATTGCCTCAATCAACAATTTATATCCCAATGGTAACAGTTCTGTTTGAATAAATGTTCCTAACTTTATTTTAGGTTTGTTGATTGATGCCTGAACTGAATTGATTTGCCCATCAGATTTTCCTTCCTGGTGTTTGCAAACATCCAAAATGATCCCTGAGGAACTCCCAAGGAATGGTTTAAAAGTAGCATGGGCCCCTTCTACCTGAGATGTTGTTTTGTATACAAAGTCTGGGTTGACACAAGTCCATGAGTTTAAAAATGTCTCTTTGATAGGGAAATTTTCTTTTCAATATACTTGAGCAAATCCTCACCTTCATTCAAGAAACACTGTATACAAGTTTCAACATGAGCTTTCCCAGCATAGATCAACAGAAGAAGGAATCATTTGGCCTATTGTGGGTTCTGCACCATTGACTTCTGCCTCACCCTTGGTTTGAGAGGCAGAATAATTTTCCCACAGAGACCTGAAAGTTTTTCATTCTTCCTCTTCATTAATGAAGCAAACTTTGAAAATTGCTTGATTATTTTTAGAAAAGTGCCAGGAGCACAACTGTCTGGATGAATCAGGGAAAATATGTTCCAAGGAACAAATCAGATATTTTTCATGGTCCATCACAAACCCTTTGGGAAGCCTCTCTGGATCATAATCCACTTCCTTTATTGAAGTCAAAAACTAACTCTAGAACTCAAATTTTTCTTTGTTTGTAAAATAAAAAACCTTTATAAAGTTTTTCCTGTTGGCCGTCATTCCCACAACATACAATGGAGGGATGTTGTACCTATTTGCTTTAGAAGTACAATCCAAAAAAGAAATACAATGGATTTTTTACAAATTTTTATATACTCAGCATTATCCAATAGAATGGCCTTTAAGTGAACCTCTCCACCAAATCTTGACCTGGAAACCCACTTGATTTCCTGGATCATTTCAAATAGAAAATTCATAAATTTTTTCCATTGAGTTCTTCTTCATTTACCTTGCGCGTAGTGTTATACATCATTCTATTTTCAATGTATTCTCCACCATAAATCTTAACCAATTTCCTTTTCAGTTGAATTTCATTGAGCCCATATTTCATGCCTTCCTTTATTTCATCCAAGGCTACACCAGAAATTCTCCTCAGTTGAGGATGCACTGAGGGGTTTGAACATGCTTCATGATTGTGTTGGCCATTTTTAATGGAGAGGTTCCACATGGGATCTACTTCTGTGAAACTTGCACCAATCATGAATTGAAAACCAAGCTTCCTTGGGTGATTTTGAATTGCAATTTGATGAGTAAGGGCCCCTCATATACTCCATATCCTTTGCATGCTAGTTTAACATAGTTATCCTCCCTTGAATTGGAGTTTTTCAATGTTTAGAAATGCATGGCTTCCCAATTTTGAAAATAAATCTGAGATTATTTCCTACTAGGAAAGGCTCTCACAAGAGGAGGGTAAAGAGATTCTGGAAAATCATATTTAGATTGCTACATCCACCATGTTACATTATTTCCCATCAAACCTAATAAATGAAATTTCACATTAAATGTTAAACACCACAGCCAGTCAATTGCAGCTGTGAAAAATCTTGTTCCTCAATTATAACCCTAGACAAGGATGCACTTGTGGCTTCCAAATCCAAAGATTCCAAAGCTTTGATAACAAAAATTTCAATGGAGTCCTTCAATGAAGCCAAGTTCAAACCAGGGGGGCTTAGGCTTTCCAATGTTCCAATAAACCAAAAGGAAAATCACAAGTCAATTGATAATTCAATCCAAATCTTTCAACAACTCCAAAATTTTCTCACTTTTTGTTTGAGAAAAAAAATTCCTGAAAAGCAAGTGATGTGTATGGTTTGTGTATCTGACAAGCAAGTGTTGTGGACAGTTTGTGACAAGTGTTTGTTTTGAAAATAGGCATAATGTGTTTTCAATTTCTTTTTTTTGTCTAATAAAAGTCCCAAATAGTATGCCACATCCTCCAATTTGGGTTGACGGCGCTCAAACGGGGTCCAGGAGTGCCCAGGTATCCCCATTCCCCCCTGAAATGGCCTTCCTCACATGGGCCAGGTAAACAGGCTGAGTCCCTATTTGCAACCCATTTTGGGTTTCCAATCCCCATTTGCAATCCTTAAGTGGGTGCAAATGGGGATTTTCAATCCTTAAGGGGGTGCAAATGGGGATCTGGAATCCTTAAGGGTGTTCAAATGGGGATTTGCAATCCTTAAGGGGGTGCAAATGGGGATTTACAAGCCCCCTGGGAATGTGCAAGTTGTAAAACACTTTGCTTGTGGCTTGTTAAGTCATGAACCTGCGTTCCCAACTCATATGAGTTGCAAATGGGAACTCACACCCATTTAGTACCCCAGGTTTGTTAATTTTAAAACTTCCCTCTTTTTCATGGCAGTTTTCGGCAAAACACCCAAATTTCTAACATGCTATTGAAAACCAAAAAAAACAACTTATTTCACATCAGATGTGTCAGATGTACCTGAAAATAAATGGGGTTTTTCAGATAAATAATTTCAAGCTTTTTGAAACCTCAACCACACATCAGTCCATGTTGTACACCCCTGTCTTCCCTCCTCCTTCTACCTTCATCTAATTGGAAAAATATGATTTATGAGTCTAATCAATTCATTGATCTCATTTCTCAATTTATATCCTCATCAATTAACAAGTATTATCATTTAATAACTATTTCTCTTTTCAAATGGCCCCTCAGCAAATCTCCCCAGGAAAGTCAACACAAAAAAACAATCCACCAAAGAAAAAAAGCTGAAGGAACTCTACAGCAAAAAATCCTTCCCTATCAGCTTCCAAATGCTCAATTCATCTCAAGAGAGCTGATAAAATCATCCAGGTAAACTTGCTCAAAATTTCCTTGAACTATGATTCTTTCTTTGTATCTTGCAATGATAAATGAGTTGGCAAACCTCCATCCTTTAAGGTTCATTTTTATCTCCTGATGGCCAAGGATCTTTGATAAAAAAATGAGGGAGAAATTCAAGAACTATCAGCTCAAGTAAAAAATCAAGAACCATCAATCCAAGTACAATAATTTCCACTCAATGTCAATCTTGCCTGGCTTTTTGTATCACCAACTCCAATAATACGGAGGGAATCAACTTGGTGGTTGATTAGTTGGACTCAAATCGTCCTTTTTATATTCAAATTGATGAAATATTTGAGAAGAAGGCCAACATAACCCCTTTTTCTGAATTCAACGCCTAATAATCTGATTTCATTGATTTTGAGAACTTGGCTGTGAATTCTCAGCAAGGAAATGATGATCCTGATGAAAACTTTGAGGGGTCCCAGTCTGATGCCAAGGAGAATATTTAAACACAATCAGCTCCAATCATATCTGCACTGGAATTCATGAACAATTCAACCCCTTCCTTGGATCCCTCACTTAATTCATTAAATTGCTCTCTTCCTGGGGTGGAAAAACTCAAGACCTTTGCAAATGGGGAGCAAGTTATTCCATTATTGCCATTAAAATAAAAATCTGTTCAATTAAGGAAGAAATTTCTTGTATCTTTTGGTTAATACTGAATTATCTAGCATTAAAAAAACAGTTTCATACTTTTCTGAGTGGCCAAATTCTCAATCAAATGGAGCCTCCCAAATAAACTTCAAATAATATGGATGAAATTCAGAAAAAAACCCCCTATGCTAAGGTAGCATAAAAATCCTCCAATCCAATCAAAATCAACCCCAGAATTACTCAAAAGATGAGCAATATTTCCAATTTGATGGGCTTTGAAGATATCATGGAGAAGCAAGATTCAAATAAGTGCATTGATTGAATATCATTGATTTCAAAATTAAGCTTATTGATATTGCCCTCCAACAAACATTCAATTCACAAATTGAATCTGAAAAGGTTTAATTTGTAAAGCAAAGTTGGGATCATTTAACTTAATATTTATGGTCAAAAGCAGATCTATAATTTGAGACATGTTTTTCCATTTCTATGCATGTTTATGAAATCATCTCCTACCATCTTGTTCCCTCCAATACACATGCATTAAATGGTTTGAGGATCAAGAGAGATTCAATTAATTTTATAACATTTTGAGGATAATGGGAGGAGAATTGTCCTTGCATAAAAATCATGATTTTGGAAATTACAAGAGTTGAAATGTCAGTTTGAATTGCATAGATTCAAAAGAAAATATTGAAAATAATTTAGAGACAACATATAACCAAAAACAACCAAAAAAAAAGTTAAAAAAACCATCATTACGGATTTTATAATCAAGGTGGAAAATCAAAAATTAAAAAATAAAAAAGAAATATATAACAGTTGATGATCCTGACAACAACCATCAAAAGCAAAAAACCAACCAAAAAAATTTTTTCATTCATTTGATGATCATCATTGAAAAATGATAGGATCAAAAGGAAAGAGAATAAAATAACTTATGTTGAAAATAACAACAAAAATTAAAGCCAAACAAAAAAGAATAAAACTACCATGAGTCACTCACACATACATACATACCAAACAATCAACCCAAAAAATATAAAAAATTAAAAATTAAAGGAAATAAGTAAAAAAACATTAAAAATAAAATGAAATGAATAAAAAAATAAAAATAAAAATTACTTGAAAAGAACTCAAATATCACTGATATAACAATGAAGACAAAAAAAAAACAAGGAAACAAAAAAAAAAAAAAAAACAAACCATAAAACATTAAACCCAGAAACAAAAAAAGAACCCAATAGGTCATATGAATCAAAGCAATCAATCACAAATCAATTTCTGGATCAATTGCAAATTTATTTCTGGATCAATTTTTCATCAATCCAGCAATTGATTTGCAATTAATTTGAAATGAATCATATAATTGATTTGCAATCAATTTTCAATCAATTTCACAATTGATTTTCAGGGGAAGGGGGAAGGGAGGAGGGGGGGCTTAACACAATTAACAGAGAGGGGAGCAGGTGATGGTGGTGGCTGAGGGTGGATGAGTGGGTCGGTGTGTGGGATTGGTGAGGTGGAGGTGGATGGTGAGCTGGTGAGGTTGGTGGGTTTTAGATGATGTGTGAGTTGATCAAATGTGTTAGAAGCAATGGAGATGACATTTGCGTGAAGCAATGGAGATGGGATTGGTATAGACTTTCTGATGTGGAGGTGTGGATGGGTGTTCTTCATGGATGGTGGATGGATGATGATGCATAAATGGAAAATTTAATGTTTTAAATCCACCATTTACATGAAACAAACCTGTTGAAATATACCAGTTAGGGGGTATGTTTATTTGATAACCTAAAATTAAAATTGCATTTTGGCCAAAATAAGATGGTGGTTTTCTAATTGCCATTTTGATAACTCTGATATGCCCTAATGATGTTACATGAAAAAAAATAACAAAGGGGAGTGTCTATAATTTAAATTTATTATTGAAATAGGGTTACTGAAGGAAATCTTCACTAAATAGTGTGTTATAGAGGATTTATACACTATATGAAAATTTGAAGAACATGGAAAATCTAGAAGAGAGTATTCTGAGTGGATTATGGATTTAATTCAAGTGCTATATTATTGTGCAGATATTGCATATCACGAAAGCAAGATGCAGAGGTTGAAATAGTTTATGGAATATAGAAAGTCTAGATATTTGCATATATATGGAGTTAACTATCTCTTGAGAAAAGCAAAAAGATTGATTAATAATTTTTCAGATTTAGAGAGATACTGAGAATTTCAATGTGCATTTGTATCATCAGAGGTTTTTTTTCTTGAAAAAGGATTCAAATGGGTAATTAGTTGTGACCAGTCACAGATTTTCTTCTGAATATTTAAATTTTTCAATTTACCTCAAGAAATTCCTTGTTTATTTTTAATATCTTGTTTAAAAGTATTTGGAGATTGGTAGGAAAAAAATCAGAAGATTTTCTAATGAGATTATTTAGAAAGTTTCAAGTTGGCAATCCTGCTTTAGTTAAAGGGGTTAAATTATCTTATTGAGGACCCTGAATTATTCTACAAACTGGATGGTTTTATAGATCATTTTATGACCAGTTATTTCAATCATATAATTTAATTTTGAATTTCCAAAATCCAATTTCTTTGAGGTCACTACCAGACCATAAAAAAGGACAAAATTTTTTCCTGTTATTGAAAAATGTTTTGAATCAAAACTAGGTTAATTTCAAAGTTTTTTCAAAAATTCAATGGGTTTATATTTTCCGGATTTATCAGGTTGTTATCTGTATCCTTTCTCCTTTACATTGGAGATCTGGTGGAAGAGGAATATTCATGGGTTTTAGCCCAAGTTTGGATAGCTTCAACATGCTACTGCTTTTTTTATAAGATCATTCAGGTAGGGGAAATAATTAAATAAAATCAGGGTACACAATTGAAGAATAGATGGAAGGATATTGAAATCTTTAAGAAATATTTCTGAAATTTGGATGAATTTTCAATAAAGAAATTTGTTTAATTTTTGACATGAGCTGGAGGGATGGGGGAAAATATTAGGAAAAGATTAATAATTAGAGAATTTTTTTCCTTGAGATGTATTTATTTTATCGTGAGATGAGATGCAAAATCCAAAAAATAGATGGAAATTTTCTGATAACTGGTATTTTTTGTTTCTATCAAATATTTGAATTCAGGAGGATTGATATATTTGGCAGCAGGTTTTGATTTATTTTTTTTGAGTTTGGTAAGTGATGATTAGTGTTGGGGAGTGGTCTTGGGTGGTTTCAAATGGTGTCTATTGGTATTTTTCTGATCATTTTTGAGGGTCTTTGAGTAGTGTTAAGTGGTTTTGAGTTGGATTCAGTGAGTAGTGATGAGTGGTGGTGATTGGTAATTTGTGGGGTTGGATTGGTGGAATGGGGTGATTTTGTGGTTTATGAGATGGTTGGAGAACTGCAAGAGGTGAGGAGGGAGGATTACAAAATTGAAAAGGCCTGGGCTAAAATAATACCTTCAAACTTAATAAATACATTCCCTCTTTCAAAGAAAATAATTATTTTAGAATTTTTTTCTAAATTGAATCCTTTTTCAAAAAAGTTTATTGTTAGGGCTGTCAGAGTAATAAAGTATTCCATTAGAAATATTTTTTTTCAAAAAAAAAAATCCATTGAAAATGGAAGTTTTATGAAACAAAAATACCCCAAAAATAATGTATTTGAAAATGGAAGTTCTAATATAAATTTTTTGCTTCAAAAACCAAAAAAAACCATTTCAGCATTTTCATCCATCAGTATGAAAAAAATCTTCCACCCCTCCAAGGATTTGTTCCACACAATTTTCACCTCTGAATGCATTTTTTTCAGATTTCAGTATGCATACAATGAGAGCACAGAAATCAAGAATGGTATTTCGGCAAGAAATTTTGGTTTTGTTGATGGAGTAGAACTTCCTTTTGAGAAAGGTGAAGCCTTCTGTAGTAGATCATGTCCCTTCCTCATCTTGTAAGTTTTTTCTGACCTTTATCTCAACATCTGATCCCTTTCTCAGATCCCTTCAAAATGTCTCTAGCACCCAGACTGACTGAGACAAGGTGGATGAGATTCAAATTTTGTATAACTTCTGATCAGAATCCAAGATAGGTTTGAGATATGAATTGGATGATATTTTCAATTTTTTGATGAGCACAATCAATATCCTTGAATTCTTCATTGGATTTTTGCCTTTGATATATCAACATATTTATAGACTCAAATTTAGGTGATTTTGATGTTCTAACCAAGCTTCTAGAAGCCTCATTGAACTTTCAATCATCTTTCCCACCATCCAAAATATTTTTAAAGCTGAATTTTTCATTCGTGGATTGATTTTTGTGGAATTAATCGAATTTTTCTTGTTGAAAGAGTACTAATACTATAGAAAAGCATGAGAAGGGTAAGTTGTTTTCCTTTTTATTATGGATTGAGGGGTGTAAAAGGGGGTAAATAGTGGAAATAATCTAGGAAATTCAATCCAAAGGTATTATTACAAGGTAAAAACCTGAAATTCCAGTAAAATGTTTTTAAGGTTGTTGTTGATTTGATATCCTCCCCCTTCAAGATAAGGGGGACCTTGTGATGTATGATCACATAAATATTTTATATTTGAAATTTAAAATCTCAATGGATACATTAGGTGAGTTGGTTTTGGGAATATTGTATGGGATCATCTATTTTCATACAGATATAACCAAGTGCCAAGGGTGAGTCAATAAGGAGGTGTGCAGATAGCAAGTAAAAAGAGGAGGAATATGAGGGAGGAAATTGATCCAGTATGAAGGATAGGTTTATTTTTAAGGGTTTGGGTGCTTTATATACTGGGACTAAAGGAAGTCACTACTTTCTGGGTAACTCTGATACCCCTTTTGTGAAATAAGGGAGTTTTTTTATTCTTTAATTGTGGGTTTGAAATGGAAGATTGGGATTGAAACTGGCCATTAAGAAAATAATGGAATTTGTAACTCTTATCAACCCAATCATATTGATTTGTTACTCAAATAATGCCTTTTGGAATCTTTTCCAACCCCAGGAAGGTTTTTAAACCATGAATTTTTTGCTAATAAAACAAATCATGAATCTACAAATTTAAGGATTTCATACATTTTAAAGGTCTAAAGGAGTTCCCAGGGTGGGAAAACCTGCCTTGTGAGGGGATTTTGGGTTTTCCAAGGCCTGTAAACATTAATTGAGGACTTGGGAGGCCATATTATAGCCTGGAGACACCCTGTGTGCTCTGTGTGGGGTAGAGGTTTTGGAGAATTAAATTCTGAACATAAATTGAGTTGATGTGACATGAAAAATACAATAAATAAATTTTTTCCAAGGAATTCAAATTGGAGGTGTGATTTTGGAAGCTGTTACTATTCAGTATGGGAGAAATAAGAAAAGTGATAAGAATTCATTCTATTTACACAAAATGGAATATTTCCAATGGAATATACATACCTATTCCCAAAAAAAAAAAAATCTTCCTATAAATATTTTATGAGGAAAACTCCAATATTGTGAAATATATAGAAAAAAGAATCATCCAGAAAAAAAATAACTATAAAGAATATGAAACCACATTTATTTGAAGGAAGCTCATGATTTCTGATGGAATGTAACTAACTTTCTACAAAGCCTGAAAGAAATAAAAAAATTATACACGTGTTTATTTCATGAGAGGAGTTGAAATGATTTGATATATTTCAACAAAAGCTTTGTCAAGTATAACAAAAATAATACTAATTAGGGGATATCAGATTTAAACTTTTTGAACAATTAAAAATGGCTGATTTCAGGCCTATGCATTTTTTTCTTGAAATTTTTCTTATTTTAAGTTAAAAACATTGATTCATCATTTATTTTGATAAAAAAATATTATTTGAAAAATTGATATTTTTCCTGAAATAAGCTTTTTAGATTTTTTGAAATTTACACTCTGAGACCCCATAATTTGAAAATTGATTTTTTTGAAAGAGAATTTAAATTTCCCATTCTCTGTAGATATCCTATACCAAACATGAAATTAAATAAAAAAATTCTAAATACATGTATTGTATGAGGAGAGTCCAAATATAATTAAATATTCAAAAAAAATCATTGAGTAAAATAATAATATTGATAAAATAAAAAGGTGATATGTTTGAATAAAAACTTTTTTTTCATTGAATTGAAATATAATTTTCTTTAAAAAAAAATAAACATAAAAGTAATGAAGAAGCACCTGTTGAATGCAAGGATTTCAAATATAATGCAAAATTGTAAAATTGACTGCATCAAGTGAAAGAATAATCAAAGAAATATAAAAAATCTATTTTTTTACAAATGGAAGTTGGAATTCCTCATGTAATTTAAATATTCTTCTTGAAAGCATCCAAAAATAAAGGATAACTTTAAATACAAAGTTCTATTGGTAGGATTTTGAATATCCCAAAGTATCTCAACAAAAAATTCATGGAGTACAAGAGCAATAGGCAAAATATCTGAGAACTGTTTCTTTGAAAAAATATTAACATTTCGGATGCAATTTAATACAATGTTACACAAATTTCACAAATGATTCAAACTTGATACATATACCTATTTTTGGGGAGAAATTGAATTTTCTTGAAAAATTTCAACATTGAATCCTCCAATTATGAGGGGTATCATGAATATTAAATTTTTCTTATTCAAAAAAGGGCTATGATATATTAAAAAGTCTATAAAACCTGTACATGAATCACAATGGGTTGTGTGGCATGGTTGATGTTTCAGATGGGTTGTGAGCCCTGCCACACAACCCATTTTGAGTCATGGTGTGCTGTTCACAACTTGTTTGCAATTACAGGGTTTTGAGGAAAAAATAAAAATAAAAATAACAAGAAAAAGAAAAACAAAAATAAAAATAAAAATAAAAATAAAAATAAAAATAAAAATGAAAATGAAAATAAAAATAAAAATAAAAATAAAAATAAAAATAAAAATAAAAATAAAATAAAAATAAAAATAAAAATTAAAATAAAAATAAAAATAAAAATAAAAATAAAAATAAAAATAAAAATAAAAATAAAAATAAAAATAAAAATAAAAATAAAAATAAAAATAAAAAAAAAAATAAATAAATATAGTGTGTTGGGTTTTTTACGCCCCCAAACCTGGAAATCACGCGGTTTGGAAGTCCCCACAACATCCCCCAACATCCTCAACGCACAGGGTAAACCTGGAAAAAACAAGATTTTTGGGGATTTTCAAAAAAAAAAGAAAAAATAATGGGGATAGGAGGGAATCTCAAACCCCTGTAGAATAATCTGAAGAATTATGGCCATTTTCATGGCCCTCAAAATTTCCCTCAAAAAACTGAAAAAAAAAACTCCACATCTGAAATCTTTTCACATTTTTACTCTTTTTTCATTGATTATTTTGAGAGATTTGAAGAGACACAAGGTTTTTGAATATATCATGCCATTCAATATAAGTTTTTCCAGAATTTTAGTACTTCACGTTTCCGCCAGAAAACAGGATTTACATAAGAAATGAGACATCATTTTCAATCCTTTCTTTGTTTTTTTCCATGAGATTTTCCAAATTTTCAGTTTGCAGTATCTTAGTGGAAATTTTTAAGGGCTCCAAAAATGATTTGGAGATTTTCAGGATCAATTATTCACCCCCAAAAAAATGATGCATCTACATTAATAACAGGAAGTGTCTGTTTTGGGGTGTGTTTTGAAGCAATTACTGATACTATTTTCATTCTTTTGATGGACAAACTGAGTTTAAAGTTTAAAAATGCATTTCAAATGAAACACAAATACCTTTTCTTTCATATTTTTTGGACCTTGCTTTGGCCCTCAAATGTCTATCCTCAAAATACCATGTTTAAACCCTTTTTTGGGGTAGGTCCGCATTTTCGGGCTCTTCTATATGCATAATCTGATATTCAATATTATTTTGAATGATTTCCTGCCTCCTACTCACCCCTTAGGATGGTCCAATCATCTCCTCAACCAAGAAAGATCATGCTAAAATCCATAGTCTACACCACACCACACCAATCATCACCACCATCACCAATCATCACAACTCAACATCAATCAACCAATCACACATCACTCCTCAACACAAATGAAACAATCCAATTTAATACTCCACCCCCACTAAATAAAACCCCCTGAATCCAAATAGTCAATAAAAAATAAAAAAAACAAGTTTTCATGAAAAAAACAATCTCGAAAATCAAAATCCCAAACAAAAAATATATGAACAACACATGAACCCACTTTTACTATCTTCCTCTGCTTCTTCTTCTTCTGATCCATTATCTGCCTCTGATTCTTATTTTTCTGCTCCACTATCTGCATCAGCTGCTTCTGCTTTGACTTCTTTAACTCATTTATATCACCCCCATGATTCTAACCCTTTGGCTCCTCCACCTGAATTATCATATCATTCAAAGGGGGAACTTGTGGATGCTGTTCAAGAGTGGGCTAAATCCCATGGATATTTCATTAGCTCCAAAGTCTCCAATACTAACGAGCAAAGATATAATGACCACTGTGACAAATCTGGGGAATATAAAGGCAATTTGGATAAAAAATAATTTCATCAACTAGAAAAACAAACTGTCCCTTCAAAATCTCTGGAAGCTTTTACAAGAGGTCTGGTCTTTGGGAAAAAAAAATCCAATTCCCTAATCACAATTATCCCCCATCAACTGATCCATCAACCCATCCAGTTCATAGAAGGATTCAGGGTGATCAAGAGGCTATGTTCAATTCTTTAAACAAAGCTGGGGTTCCTCCCCTGAAAATTCTTAATTCATTCATGCATTCCTCCAAATCTCCTGTTCATAAAACCCTTAGTACAACTTATAAAAGAAGATCAAAAATTAAAAATGAAAAACTGGAAATTAAATTGCCCATAGAAGATTTAATAATGGAATTAAGAAACTATTCTTTTACATATGAAATCAATAATGAAAATGGTCATGTTAGTTCTTTATTCATTTCTAACCCAGATTATATCAAATTAATTAAACTCTTTTCATTAATAGTAATGATAGAATGTACCTATAAAAAAAACCAATTTCCATGCCTCTTCTTCACATTGTTGGGGTCAACAATTGTGCTAAAAAATTCTGTGTTGGTTTCTTTTTCCTCTCCCCAGAAACAAAGGAAGAATATAAATGGGCTCTCCATCAACTTCATAAATTCTCAGAACATGAAGAACCCAAAGTCATTGTGACTGACAAAGAAAAAGCCCTGATTCATTCCATTGAAACTGTATTTCCCAACTCTCATCATTTACTCTGTGTCTGCAATATTTTCAAAAACATTCAAACACATTGTAGAAAAAAACTATAAATCTGAAGAAGAATGGATGATATTCAAAAAACACTGGAATATGCTAGCAAATCCAAATCTGAAAATTCTTATCAATATAATTTTACCAACCTGACTGTAGTCTGTAATCCGCCTACTTCTTACTAACTTCTAGACAACTGGCTTCCTCTAAAAAGAATCTTTGTTTCATATTCTGAAAACATGCACCTGCATTTTGGAAATAAAAGCACATCTAGGATAGAAGGGCTTCACTCTTATGTCAAAAAATTTATCAAAACTTTTTCTGGATCATTTTCTGATTCAGTTCACCAAATATATCATTCAGTTTCAATTCAACTCCATGAAACTGCCATTGAAACTTCTCAGAAAGACTTAAAGAACTTTATTGGTCTCCCATATTGTGTTGAAAATCTATCATGAATAATAAGCCCCTATGCTCTGAAGATTGTGCATTCCTTTCACATTTCAGAAGAAAAATCAATCACCTGTTCTGATTCTGATTTTTCTTCTTCATGGAAATTCCTTTTGTACACCAAGCAAAGAAGGCAAATCTCAAGAAGCAAAATTTTTTTCTTGATGATTTTCATTCCAAGTGGCATTTCAAACATCCTATTGCAGTAGTTTTTCTTTTCTTGGAGAAAAAAATGATTTCAAAATTGATTTCTGAAGTTTTTTCTTTTGTTTTGAATTTATTCATAGCTTGCTGAGAAGGGTTAATTTTAACCTTCTCAATCATCTCATGAATCACCTTCCCAATCAACAAACATACACCAGTTTCAGAATGAACTCTTTGAATAATTTCTTAAATTGCGCCAAGGAGAACAAAGTTTTTACTATGGAGAAATGATGAAACTGTTAGAATGTAAGTATTAACTAACTTTAATTCAAGAACACCTATCAAAGGAAGAAAGGAAAAGTTTTGGAAGACCCAAAGGAGCCCCCAATAAAAGCAAAAGATTTTCTAAGCATTCATTTAAGAGGGATCCATCTGGGTTTGAATATTTTGAAGTACCTAAGAGAAGAGGAAGACCAAGGAAGCACCAAGTGGTTAATTCAATGGTTAGTTTTTTCTTTTTGTGGTTTTTTATCCCTTTCTGTTGAATTTATCTCAACAGAATATGGTTTGAAATTGGTTTTCTATAATTTCAGACTCTGAGGGAAAGCAAAGGAAAGGAATAAAATGAAAAGGCCAAGGAAAAAAAGAAACAGGAATCAGAGGAAGAGGTTTTTTTTTTGTAATTAGACCAACATTGTATTTTGAAAAGGGTGAGTTTATAACAGAAGAGGAATTTAGTGGAGAAGAACTCAAAGATCTTGAAGAATTTGATATAATAAAGATAGTTAGTAATTTTCTTTTTTGTTGGGGCGATCAGGATTGTTTATCTAGTTTCCATTGATTTTCATATTTTCATTTGTCACTCAGAGGTCAGGAACCATCATCAATAAAATGGTTGGTTCACAGAATGTGAGTCCTGGGACTTTGGAGAGGATCAAGAGAAGAAAACAAAAAGATGAAGATGAAGATGCTTATAGGCCTCCAAAGAGTCCTATCTTCTCTCCCACAGTCACAGCTTCTGAAATATAAAAGGTAAATAAATTTCTGAATTAATCTTGCTTTATGGGTCACTTATTAAACCCTTGTTTTTTTTGGGATGAAGGTCACAACATTGTCTTTTTCATCTTCTGATAATTTTGAATTGGTGGTTATTAATAAATTTGGTATGAATTGTTTTTTTCATTTAATCTTAAATAATAATCACGTTTTTTTCCTTAGTATCATTAAAAAAAGTTCATTTTCCCAAAGAAAGCCATAACAAAAATTTCACATGTTCAAGATTTGATGGGTGATGGGAACTGTGTGTCAGATTAGTAGCAGTTAATTTGGGCTGAAAATCTGAAGATTGGAGCTCAATATATCAGGAAATGATCAAGGAAATGGAATGAACTTTATGTTCAAGGATAGAAAATTCATGGAGAAAGTCTGGGATAAAAATTTTGACAAAGAAAGAAAAAATCTCACCCACACTTCTAAACCTGCACCTGAAAGTTACTGGATGAAATTTACTTGCAATGGTTTCCTGCTTGTAGATACATACAATAGGCCAGTGGTACCTTTATCTAAGTTGATTCCCTCAAATTTTTGGCCCCTCAATTCACCTCAAATTTCCAATTCTCAAAAATTTCCCATATATTTAATTGGTTTTGCTGTGTAACCCCGTACATGGCTCCAAATGGCTGTTTTGGGGAGTGTATGACCCCTGGAAGTTGTTCCAGAATTTAGGGCACCCCCTGGACCACACTTGGGTTCCATCAACCCCAATTTGGGATCAACACATACTTTTTGGGACTGTTTTTCCACACATATCAAGTCCAAAGTGACTTTAAAGTAAAACCAAAGTGAAATTAAAGTGAAAATTTAAGTCATATAAAAACCTGCAAACAATTCTTTCTCAACTTAAAATTGAGCAAAATTTGTTTGTTCAATTGAAAGTTGGATTGAATGCTGAAGTATACCATTGCATTTTTTTTCATGGGAACATTGGCAAGCCCTTATTCTTCTGACATGGCTGTGTGGAAGGTCTACATTGATAGTGCCATCAACAAAGCTTTGGGCAAAGAAAAAAAGGATTTTGGTGATGAAACATTGGTAGCCCCAATTGCATCATAATCAAGGGTGACAATTGAGGAACAAAATGTTTCACAGTGGGATTTGGCCTCTGGTTGTGAGCAAAATTGTATTTTACTGAGGCCTTTGCTAGATTTAATTTGATTGGAAATAATTAGTGCATTTAAATGAAACTATGATTTAACCAATGCATGTTTAATAGATTCAATTGACCCACCTCCTGTGAGAAATTTTCCTACTAGGGAGGAGGCCCAAAACTATTTTGAAACATGGCCTATGAAGCATGGTTCCCCTCTGACAGTTTTTAACTCAAAGAAGGATAAATATGTGGATTTGGCCTGTGATTTCCATGGTTCCTATTCAGGAAAACTTCTTACCCAACGTTCTAGAAAAACTCACACAAGGAAGTTTGGGTGCAATTTTTTAATCCATGAAGGTTGCACAAAGGCAGACCCCTTGTGGAAAATCTCCTATAAAGAAATCCAAAATAACCATCAACCATCTGAAAATCCCTCTGGACATCCTCAACTGAGGAGAATCTCTGGGAAATCCTTGGATCTACTTAAGGAAGCCATGGAAGATGGGCTCAAAACATTAGAAATTAAGAGATAATTGAGCAAGATTGATGTCAGGAATTATTTTGATGAAAAAACAATCTATAAAACGAAGTGGAAGGTAACCCTTGCAGAAATAAAGGGGAAAAGTGTTATGGAGGCACTCTATGGACAGCTTGAAGAAAAAAGTTGGATTCACCAGTCAAAGTTGAGTGGAGAGGGTCACTTGGAGGCCCTGTACTTAGCACATCCAGAGGCAGTAAAGCTTTCAAAACAATTTCATCATATTGCTATGTTGGATTGTACTTATAAGAAAAAAAAGTACAAAAAACCACTATTGCATGTTGTAGGAATGACAGCCAATTGGAAAATATTCACAAAATCTCATGTTTTCATAACAAAATAAACGTTTGAGTTCTACATTTGGTCTGTAAACTCATTAAAGGAGTTGGCTTATGATCTTGAGAGACTTCCAAGAGTCTTTGTGAAGGACCGTGAAGAAGCTCTGACTTTTGCCATTGAATTTAGTTTCCCTGCCTCATCAAGAAAATGTTTCACCTGGCACTTTTACAAAAACAGGAAAGAAAACTGTAAAACGCACTTTGTGAATGATTTTGAAGGATGGAAAATCTTTATGAATCTGTGGGAAAAATACGGGTCCTCAAAGGCCAAGGAGGAGGGAGAGGTCAATGATGCAGAACTCAGAGTAGGTCCACATCACTGTCTATTATTCTTCCTAGTTTCGGGCTCTGACCTTTTGAATTGTATAGTTTTTCTTGAAAGACTATGAGGATGTACTCAAGTATATGGAAAATAAAATTTTCCCTATCATAGAGACATTTGTAACAGAGTGGACTTGGATAAAACCAGGTTTTGGAAACAAAACAACATCTTGGGTTGACAGGGCCCATGCAACTCTCAAAATATTCCTTGCAAACTCTTTGGGAAACCTGTTGGATGTTTGGAAAAGCATTGATGGAACAGTTTCCAATCCAATTAAATTGGTTCGTGTTTCACTTTATAACTCTTGAATTAAGTTAGGGAAAGATCTTCCACCTGAACTGTTACCACCAAGATACAAATTGTCTTTAGAGGCAATTCATCTTATTAGGGAAAAATCCAAGAATTTCAAAAGTGATCATGATGGTGAAGTGTGCACCAAGTCATATTCCAAGAATATGGGTTTTCCCTGTTCCCACCAAAAGGTGACTGTCTAGCATTCAGAGGATCTGTGGTACCCAAAGATGTTCATCCTCAGTGGCGGTTGGACTATGAACCTTGCAGTTCAAGTCCGGTCAATTGGCCTAAGTTGGATTTTTCAAATCACCATATGATTAATGGTTTTTGATTAATTATTACTAATTCCCTGATGGTTGATCCTTTTGAATTTTTCAAGTGCAATGACAATCAAATTCTAAGAATTCCTCAATTACGTGAAAAAGTAAATGAAATGATCTTGGAATCTCCAGATCATGAGCAAAGCGGCTTATTGAAGTATATGATTCAGAAGAATACAAAATATCAATCAAAGCAAGAATTTAATCTAAAGTCTTACAATCAAGGAGGGGCAGGCAAAAATTGACAGATACGCAGCAAGAAACATCTTGGTTTGAGCATGTTGAAAAACAACTCAAGGGGTAAAAAAGGACTAGAAGGGCTCCAAAAAAGAAAATACAAAAGATTGTAAGTCCTTTCTTTTGGGATATATTCATCTTTTTGGTTTAATGAGCTTAGTTACTAACTAATGATGAATTTTTAGTCAAATTTGGCATAATCTGAACCTGAATTTCATAGTTCAAAGGAAGAGACTGAAATTGAATTGGGATCAATTAATTTGGAGTCAGAATCCTCTTCAGAAAAAGAGAACATGCAGCAAAGCTCAACCAGAAGCTCATCTTTGGTGAGTATAAATTTAATTGATCTGATTAAATAAATCAATACCAAGTTAGTTTTCATGATAGAAAACAAACGTGAAATACCTCAATCAAGTAACCAATAAATTCCATAAGCTCTTGGGCGAGGTTTGGGATCCAATTGGAGATGGGAATTTCGGATTTAGAGTGATTGCTAAATCTCTTGGTTATGAATCACATGGATGGTTTAAACTTAGGAAAGAAATGATTGAAACATTAGAGAAACATAAAGAATGCTACATTAAGATGCTTGGTTGTGCACAGGAGGTTGGAAAGATGAAACAAAGACTTGATTTTGAAGAAATCTATGAAAAGATTCCCTCATAAAAATGGCCGGCCTAATTAGATATGGGTCCAAGCATAGCAGACACATATTCCAGACCTATATGTTTCATTTCATTTGAGTCATGTGATACTTATAATCCAATGAAAAATGGTTTTTCTGATGAATCAGATCCAACGTTCATTTACTTTGTAAACAATAACCACTGGGTTCTATTAGTACTTGAGGGATAAATGATTCAAATCCCGCCTATTGTAGCAAAACTGCATTCCTTGATTTCTAAAAAAGCCTCTGGTTTGGTTGATCATATCAAAGATCAACTGCAAATGTATTTTATATTATGGAGATTATAGACTTTGAGTTCATTTCATCATTGGGTTTCATATAAATTGTAATTCTAATTCAGCTAAAAATTTATATTAATATAAAGGTTTATCACATTTTGAACATCATTATGTTGAGTGTTTTAAGTTCACATCATTGTATTGAGTGATTTGAATGGGATTTTAATGTTTATTCAGTTCAACTTGTGTTGGGCTGATTCCATCACAAGCTGAATTTATGTTGTGCTTGTGATGGGATCAGCTTAATACAAATTGAACTTCTTTTTTTTTTTGGTGTTTTAACTTTAAGGCTGGTCAAAAGACTTGTATTTTTTTTTGGCAATTTTACTTTAGGGCTGGTCAAATGACTTCTTGTATTCTTTTCCTGGTCAAAAGACTGGTATATTTTTGGCACTCTTACTTTAGGGCTGTTCAAAATACTTCTTTTAATTTTTGGGCCCTTTTACTTTAGGGCTAGTCAAGTTTAACTTAATTTAGGGCGTGTCAAGTTACTTGTATTTTTTGGTGTTTCTACTTTAGGGCTTTTCATGTTAGTTGTCTTTTTTTTTGTTGTTTTTACTTTAGGGCTTGTCAAGTTACTTGTCTTTTTTTTGGTGTTTTTACTTTAGTGATTGTCAAGTTACTTTTCTTTTTTTTGGTGTTTTTAGTTTAGGGCTAGTCCACTTACTTGTGTGTTTTTTTGGTCTTTTTAATGTAGGGCTAGTCAATTGGATAGTCCCAGTTCTTTTGTTTTTTATTTATTTTTCATTTTGTTGTTTTTTTTTTAACCAAAAAATCAACATTTTTTGATTTTTTTGATTTTTTGGTTGATTCCTGGTTTTTGGAAGGTTTATTTGATTCATGGGTTATGTTAGTGCCCTTTCATTCCATTTTTTTGGCTCAAAGAGGTCTTTTTCCGTGTGGGATGCCACACGAATACATTTGAGCCATGTACAACTCCACACGGCTTGAATGTAGTTGTGTGGAATCCAACACACCATTGGACCAGGCTGGGTTGGCCGCGCGACCCTTTGAAAATTGGGGGGTTGTAAACGGCTTGGATTAGACCGTGTGGCGTTCCACATGGCCCCTTTTGAACCGTGTCCACGGCTCAATGAGCTGTGATTTTAACATTTTCCTTGAAAATAATGTCTCTTTTTTTTTATGAACATATTTTCTGGCGGGAAAGTGAAGTACTAAAATTCTGGAAAAACTATAATTGAATGGCCTGCCCTATTCAAAAACTTTCTGTTTCTTCAGATTTCTCAACATAATCAAAGAAAAAAAATTAAAAATGTGAAAATATTTGAGATGTGGAGTGTTTTTTTTTTTTTTTTAGTTTTTCTAGGGAAATTTTGAAGGCCTTGAAAATGGCAAAAATTCTTCAGATTTATTCTAAACAGTTTGACATGCCCTCCAATCCTCTAGTATTTTTCATTTTTTTTGACATCCCCCAAAAGCAGCGTTTTTTCCAGGTTTACCATGTGCGTTTGGGACAACCAAACCACATTATTTCCAGGTTTAGGGGTGTAAAAATCCCAAATCCCTCAATATAAATACAAATATAAATATAAATATAAATATAAATATAAATATAAATATAAATATAAATATAAATATAAATATAAATATAAATATAAATATAAATATGAATATAAATATAAATATCAGTGAATAAAAAATTGAACAAATCAAAATAAAAACATCCAAAAAGTCAAAAAGTCAAAAAAATAAAACCACAATAAAAATCAAACAATTGAAAAGAAAAAATGAAATCAAATTGAAGAAAAATTGTGGGAATTTCAAAACTTCAGTGCCATGAATTCACATTTATGTCTCTATGAGTGGATAAAAATAAACAATTCAAAACTCAAATTTGATTTATATCATTTCATTTTATCTTCCTGTCCAGATTTTGCCCAAAACAGATAGGAGATGGCGTGGGACTTCCCACCACACCCCTCAACTTCAACATCCACCTCTGAAATCCACCTCCAACATCAACCTTTAACTTGCTCACCTACAACCCTGGCTTATCAGTATGTCTTTGAAGAAGTTGATTGATTGTCTCAATCTTTGAGTACTCAGGATGGGCATTAAGGTTTAGGAAGGTAGTGGAGGAGGAGGGAGAGGATTGAAATTTTTAGGCCTCTGAGTCACCAAGGAGGGGATGGAATGAGGGGTCCAGAGGGAAGATGAGGAGTAGAAGGAGGGATAAGAATGAATATTGTTAGAAGGTTTGAGGCAGGTTTAGTTATTCAATTCTTCCAATCAAAATATTTTTTCCACAATAATTGAAAGGTCGACAGGAAACCTGAAAGTTCAGGACTAAAAAATCACAAAAATGCACAGCCTTTTATTCATGGCAAGGAAAGGTTTTTTTTCATTGCAGGGCACAAACAGTAAAAAGGGGTGAATGAAAATTCAATATAGGACAATAAATTGACTCAATACAACAAATAAAAAAAAAGAGGACAGAAAATCTGAAAATTTGGACAAGAATTACAAAAAAAACAGGAGATTTTTGTTGAAACTGATAGTATTTTCTTGATTTTTCAAGTCACAGGTCACCTGTATTGGGTTTCTGTTAGGGTTTTTCCCTAATCAGACAGAACTCTGCCTGGGCCTTCACACCACACTCCTCACGTTTGAAACAAACCTCCAACATAAATCTCCAACAGCAAACTCCAACATTGAATTTCAAAATCAACCTAAAACATTGAATTTCAACATCATTGTGGTAATTAAATATTTCCTTTCTCCTCAAACTCATTCCATGGACTATTCAATTTTATTAATTATTTATTTAACTCCATTACCTCTACTCCATTGACAAACCAAACATCCTTTCAATAACCTCTGATAAGACCCTCCACCATCATCCTGTCTCAGATAAGTAAGTATCATCTCCCCTCCTCACCCCAGCCGGCACCTTTTTTCTGAGAGTTAAAAATTAAAAATAAGTTGACAAGGCAAAATGGCCCTAGATAGCAACCCGCTATATGGACAAAAGTTGTGTGTTTGGTTGCTAGCTAGCTTCCAAAACCTTATGGATTGCACAATTGGGCAAAGCTGGCAATAAAAGGCTTTTTAGTAATTTTTGATAGCTAGTGAGTTTCACCTAACAAACCTTTTCAAGTTTTTTTTTTTTGGTTTACTTTTACTTCCTCATGTACTCAAGTATTTAAATATTTTTCTTTAATTAAAGAAAGATAAAATTACACTTTTGTGAAATTAAAAAGAATCAATTTTAAATTTTTAAAATATTTTTTATACTCAATTCTTCCAACAAAACAACCTTGTCTTCCAAAATAAAAAGGTGAATAGAAAAACTGAAAATTCAAGGCAAAAAAATTATAAGAGTTGAAAGCCTTTTTTTATTCCAAGGAAAGGTTTTTTTTGATTTAACAACATAAAAATTGAAAAGGAGGAAATACATATTTGATATAGGACAATAAATTGAAACAATAGGGCAAATAAAATAAAACAGAGGACAAAAACTCTGAAAATTTTGATAACAATTACAAAAACACAGGAGAGTTAGCTCAAAACTGAAATTATTCAATTGTACTAGTGCAAAAATAAATGAACCCCCTGTAAAAATAGGGCTAGTCCATTGAGGTGGGCCCCACACAAGTCCACCTCAATGGACCACCCCTGAAATTAAAATTCCAGAAAAAATCCAAGTTTAACTTGTATTAAGCTGCTCCCATCATGAGAAGAAAAAATCATCCTTATTATGGGACCAGCCCAAGATAAGTTGAACTAAATTACCAACAAAACCTCTGTAAAACACTTAAAATAATGATGTTGACGCAAAAAACTCAAAATCATTATGTTCAAAATTTGATATTCCTTTTTATTAATAGAAGTATAAGATCAGCATAAGAAGTAAATGTTGGACCAAACACAAATGTTGAAATGAAAACCAAAATGATTAAATGATATGATTTCTTCAAATTGGAATTCAAATACAGTTTATCTTTGAGATGAGCAACCCAACCAGAAGCTTTCTTTGAAGTCAAAGGAGAAGGTTTTGATAAAATTGGTTGGATTCCAATCACGACTCCCTCAAATAATAAAGGAAACCAGTGTTTTTTGTTAACAAAGGAAATGAAGAGGGCCTCTGAGGGTTCTTCTGCATGCATTTTAATAGGAGTATAAGTACAAAATGAATCCAATTAAATAAAAAAATCAGCCTTGCATAGGTATCTGCTATTATTTGACCAATATCCAACTTTTAAAGCAATTTTAAAGAGGCATTATTTTCATTGATTTCTTTGACATTCAGTCTTTGTTTGATATTTATGAACTCTTTAATTTGACCATCAATCTAATCATAGAATTCCTTATATTTACACAATGTTTCTATTATTCCCTTTTGGAATTTTAAACAACTGTCTTCATAATACCAAATTGATTTAGCAATGACTCTTAATCTGCCATTACCATCACCAACAGGATCCCAAATCTCAACCAAGATCTTATGCTAGTTATTTTATTGAGGTATTTCAACTTTGTTTACTACAATGAAAACTCACTTAGCCAATTTACAAATCACATTAATCAAATCAATACTCACCAAAGATGAGCTTCTGTTTGAATTCTACTGCACTTCTTCTTCCTCAGAAGAGGATTAAGATTCAAAATGAAGGGAGCCTAATTCACTTTAAGCTCCCTCCGCTGGCTTATGGAATTCAGATTCTGATTCTGATTACCTAAAATATAAAAATTATATCACCATCAGATCATTAAACCATCAAAATGAACAATTCCAAAAATAAAAGACTTACAGTTTTCTCTCTTTTTGTGGTGCTCTTCTGACCCACCTTTCCCTCTTAATTTCCTTTTCAACATTTTCAAATCTTGAAATTTTACAACAGGTTCCTCTCAATTTGAGTCAACCACCACTGGGCCATAAGACCTTTCTCTGAAGCCTGGGTTGAGAAAAAAAGATTTTTTTGCATTCTTGACCAGGGACTCTAGAAGTTCCGCTTAAAACTCTTCAGCTTTTCCCATAAAAATTGATCTGATCTTCTTGAAAAATTGACAAGAGTTGAGAACTGGATCACTTTCAACCTTTCAAAAATCAAAACAATCACATATTAGTAAACCCATTCAGGAATTATCAATCAAAATTCATTCATCCATCAAAAGTTATTAATCAATCAAAAGTCATTTATCAATCAAAAGTCATTCATCAGAAAAAAATTCAAACAATCCAACAATCCAACTTACTGAACTGGAAGGGTTATGGCCTAACCTTCACTGAGGATGAACATCCTTGGGAACAAAGGATCCTCTCAATTCTAGTATTTCAAATAACATGTTGGAACAGGGAAAGCCAATTTTAATGGAACATGACTAGGTTCACACTTTTCCATCAAGATCATTCTTTAACTTCTCAAATTGTTCCCCAATGAGTTGAATTGCCTCAATTGACAATATTCATCCCAAAGGTAACAATTATGTTGGAAGAACTTTTCATGAATTCATTCAAGAGTTTTCAAGCGACACATGCCCTTGTTTGATTTGGCTTTCAATTTTTCCTTCAAGGTGTTTCCTCACATCCAAAATTCTCACCAATTAACTTGCAAGTAATCTTTTGAAAGTGGCATGGGCCCCTTCTTTAAAATAATTTGCTTTATTTCCAAAGTGATGCTTGAAACAAGTCTACAAAGTTATAAATGTCTCTTTGACAGGGAAACATTTATTTTACATATACCCAATCACATCCTCCTTTTTGTTCAATAAATACTGTATACAAGTTTCAAAAAAGGAAACACCAGAAGAGTTGAACATAAGAAGCAACAAACTAGCCTACTCTGAGTTCAGCATTATTGACTTCTGCCTCCCCCTTGTTTTCAGAGGCCCAATAATTTTTTTTCAGAGGCCCCATAATTTTTTTTCAGAGACATAAGACTTTGCCATCCTTCATCATCATTAATGAAGCAAACTTTGAAATTGCATGAATATTTTTAGACAAGTGCCAAGAGCACAATTGTTTTGATGAATCAGGGAAACAATGTTCAATTGCACAAATCAGGGCTTTTGAAAGGTCTGTCAAAAAGACATTGGGGAGTCTCCCAGGATAATAAGCAAAGTAATTTTGTTCATTCACCACCCAACTGTAGAAATAAAACATTTATTTATTTTTATTAAAACAAAAGCATTTATAAAGGTTTTCTTGTTGGCTACCACTTGTACAGTATGCAATAGCAGGATGTTGTACCTATTGGTTTTATAAGTCAAATCAAACAAAGGAATATGATGGAAATTTTTTCAAAGTTTTATAGAATCAGGATGAGCCAAGAAAAGGGCCTCTAAGTGACCCTCTCAACTTAATTTTGACCTGGATACCCACTGAGCATCTTGGAGGTTTTAGAAAAGCACATCCATAACACTTCTACCCTTGGGTTCATCTGCTTTTACCTTCTGCTTAGTATTATAGATTTTTCTGTTGTCAATGTATTCTACCCCATAAATATTGCTTAATTTGATTTTGAGTTTACTTTTATTCATCCCATCAAGCATTCCTTCCTTCAGTTTATTTACACTCATACCAGAGATTCTCCTCAGTTGAGCATGCACTGAGGTGCTTGAAGATGATTCATGATTGTGTTGTTTATTTCTAATAATGGAGATGCCTCACGTGGGGTCTACTACTGTGAAACGTTCACAGATCATGAATTGTAACCCAATGATACATTTGTGATTTTTCCTTTGCTGGTGGGGAAGAAATAGCCTCAAATATATTCCATGTCTGTTTCATCCTAGTTCAACATTTATTTCTCTCTATTTGACTTGAATTTTGTCAAAGAGCAGCCATTCATGGATGCCCATTTTTAGAAAAAATACTTGGATTATTGCTTAATAGGAATTTATATCAATGCAGGAGAGTCAAGGGTCTCTTTCACCTCGTAATTCCATAGTTACATCAGCCATAGTTACATAAGTTCCCATAAAATCAAATCAATCAAATTTCTCATGAACATTTGTGGACCACCAACAGTCAATTCCACTTTTGAAAGATCTTTTTCATCAATTTTAACCCTGGACAAGGATGCAATTGGGAATTAAAATGTTTCATTTCGACAATACCTAGCTTTGCCACAGCTTTTCTAACCTCAATATAAATTATCTCCTTCAACACAGCCCTGTTGAAAACAGGGTGGCCTGGGCTTGCTGCTTTTCCCATAAACCAAAAAAATCCAAAGGCACTTCAGTTTCAATCCAAATTTCAATTCAAAAACTCCAAAGTTTGCTCGCTTTCGGGTTGAGAAAAATAAAATCATCCAACCAGCAAGTATTGTGTAGGTTTTGTGACAAGAAATTGTTTTTCCAATACACTGAATGAGAATTAGAGTTTACAATTCATTTTTGTGGTCTAAATTTCCAAAACTTTATGCAAAGTCACCCAATTTGGTTTGAAATAACTCAAATGTGGTGCAGGGGTGCCTAGGTACCCCTAATTTACCCCTTAAATGGCCCATTTGGGGCTATTTTGATGTTGGGCTATTTTGCCCCAAATGGGCCATAAGTGTCATTCACCACATGTGCAAGCCCCCAGGGGTTCCAAAATACTTTTTTAAAACAAACAAGGGGTTTCACAAGTCCTGGAAATTTTGATTTGCAACTCTTTGAGTCATTTACCCCTGTTTGCAACTCTCTGATTTGCAGACCTCCTTCCACAACTGAAATGGGTTTTGAATGGTGGACCAGTGTAAGACTCCAAAAGATGCTGAGCCAAAGGCAGTTTTTTGTAGGGGAAAGGTGCTGTTGAGGCTTACCTCCTAAGAGTTTCAAAAAAAATTGATTATAACCAGAATTGAGATCCAGTGGCTTATAAATAAGGCATCAATGGAAGGGATGAGTTTGGGAGTATTTGGAAGAAATGGAGAACAACACTATCTGAGGCAAGATGGTGCGCGAAAATAATTCAAAAAATAAGTTAAAGTTTTCTCAGAGTTGAATGGAACATGGCAGTTGTAAGTAAAAATGCCCACAAGCCAATAACTCTGGTAGTCAGCAGAAGATTAGGAAAGGTCAACTCAATCCCAACCAACCTTGAGGTTTTCAATAAACCTGCCCAACTCTCCGCAATCAAAAGCTTGAAGGGTACCAGATAACTGTGGGTGGCTGTGAAAAACAAAGAAATTTTTTTTATGAAGCTCTTGAAGCAAAGCAGTAACAAACTCAAACATAAATGACCCAAACATTTCTCAAGGGACTCAAAAATAGCATGGAAGAATTCAACTTTAAGGGAATGAAGGGAGTTTTAACACTCCAGGTTTCAAACCTAAAGAAAACTTTCAGCCAAATGTGACTGATTCCAAAAAGACAATCAAATGTCAGGACCAAGGTGGTCAGAGAAAGGGATCAATGGAGTGGCTTAACACACTCAAAAATTCAACCCAATGAATTCATCTTCAACCAGTAAGGCTATTGGTTGGTGATAAGAATCAGTTCCCAGAGGACGGATAAAAGTATTGAGTATGGAGGCTTAAAGGATCAAGGGGAAATCAAAAGATATACCCAGGATCAGGATGCTCAGACAAGGGGAAGGGCCCCACAGATTGATCATTCAGATGATGATACAATGGATTAGATTATAGCTGATTATGATGGGGCAATAAGGCGGGGGAGAGCGCCTCTTTTTATTAAAAAGATCCCTGTAGACTACTTTAAAGAGATGCTACAAATGAAAGCGGAAGAAAAATACATGGGTAATGTTAAATTTACGGCTCATTCAGCTGTGTATACAACTCTGTACACGGCTCTTTGAGTTTTTTACACCACTCAATGGGCCGTGTGGCACCCTACACAGCTCAAATGAGCCGTGTGGCATGCTACATGGCTCAAATGGGCCATGTGGCATGCTACATGCCTTAAATGGGCTGTGTGGAATGCTAAACATCCCATTTGAGTTGTATGGCACCCTAAACAACTAAAATCAAGTTGTGTAGTCTCCACTAAATAATAAATAATGAATAATAAAAAATAAATAATAAATGGGTGATTTTAATTTCACGGCACCAACTGTGTGGTAGTTGTGTAGGGCCTTACACGGCTCAAATGAGCTGTTGGGGCCCAAAGGCGACTACAAAGGGCTGTTTCAAACACGTGCTACCCACAGGGGGTCCTGTAGGAGTGTTGTACTCCCGTACATGGCTCAAATTGGCCGTGTTTGGGGGTGCACAACACCCCGGAGGCCATGCCAGAATTTTGGGCACCCCCTGGACCACACTTGGGTCCTGTAAAACCAAATTTGGGATTAACGCATACTTTTTGGGACTGTTGCTCCACACACAGCAATCCAAAAGAGAAATTAAAGCAAAACCCAAGGGAATTAAAGTGAATAATTGTAAATAATATAAAAATCTGCGCAAAATTCTTTCTCAACTTGAAAGTGAGCAAACTTTTTTTGATCAATTGAAAGTTGGATTGAATACTGAAGTATACCATTGCATTTTTTTTGCATGGGAGAAGTGGCAAGCCCTCAATCTTCTGACATGACTGCCTGGAAGGTCTATATTGATAGTGCCATCAACAAAGATTTGGAAAAAGAAAAAAATTATTTGGGTAATGAAACATTTGAAGCCCTAATTGCATCCTCATCAAGGGTGAAAATTGAGGAACAAAATGATTCACAAATGGAAATGACCACTGGTGATGAGTAAAATTTTATGTTACTGGTCTTTCCCATATTTAATTTGATTGAAGCTGATGGGTTCATGTAACTATGAAACTATGAGTTAACCAATGAATGTTCACTAGATCCACTTGACACACCTCCCTTGAGTGCTTTTCCTACTAGGGAAGAGGCACAAAAATATTGTTAAACATGGCCTATGAAGCATGGTTACGCTTTAACAGTTTTAAACTCAAAGCTTGACCAATATGTTGGTTAGCCTGTGATAGACATGGTTCCTATTCAGGAAGTCTTCTTACCAAATTGTCTAGACAAACTAAAACAAGGAAGGTTGGGTGCAATTTTTTAATCCATGCAAGTTGAACAAAGGCAGACCCCTTGTGGCGCCTCTCCTACAAATAAACAAAACATAACCATCAACCATCTGAATATCCCTTTGTGGATCCTCAACTGGGGATAATCTTGGGGGTGGCCTTAGAAAATCTAGTAGAAGTCATGAATGATGGGCTCAATACGTTACAACTGAAGAGAGAATTGAGAAAGATTGATGGGCAGGATTATGTTGATAACCAAACAATCTATAACACTAAGGGGAAGGTCACACTTGCACAACTCAAGGGAAAATTTGTTATGGAGGTAGTATATGAACAGCTTGAAGAAACAAGTTGGATTCACCAGTCAAATTTCAGTGGAGAGGGTCACTTGGAGGCCCTGTACTTAGAAAATCCACAGGAAGTAAAGCTTTCAAAACAATTCCATCATATTGCTATGTTGCATTGTACTTATAAAACAAATAAGTGCAAACTCCACTATTGCATGTTGTAGGAATGACAGAAAATTGCAAAACTTTCACAAAAGCTCTTTTTTTTTATAAAAAAAGAAACTTTTGAGTTCTACAGTTGGTGCAAATGCATTGAAAAAGTTGGCTTATGATCCTAAGAGACTTCCAAAATTCTTTGTGACAGACTGTGAAAAAGCTCTGATTTGTGTAATCAAAACTAGTTTACCAGAGTCATCAAGACAATTTTTCACTTGGCACTTGTATAAAAACATACAAGCAACCTTCAAAGTGCACTTTGTTCATGAATTTGAAGGATGGAAAAGCTTTATGAATCTGTGGGCAAAGTATGGGGCCTCAAAGAACAAGAAGGAGGCAGATTTCAATGATGCCAAACTCATAGTAGGTCCCAACTACTGCTTTTTATTCTTCCTAGGTTTGGGTTCTGACCTTTTGACTTGTATAGTGTTTCTTGAAAGAATATGAGGATTTACTCAAGTATATGGAAAATAACAATTTCCCTATCAAAGAGACGTTTGTAACAGCATGGACTTGTCCAAACCCAGATTTTGGAAACAAAACAACTTCTCTGGTTGAAGGGGCCCATTCAACTCTCAAAAAATTCCTTTCAAACTCTTTGGGAAACCTGTTGGATGCTTGGAAAAGCCTTGACAGAACAGTTTTAAGTCAAATTAATTCAATTCATGCATCACTTTATGACTCTTGAACTCAGTTAGGGACAGTTATTACCCCTGAAATGTTACCATTGGGTCGAAAATTGTCTTTAGAGGCAATCCATCTTTTTAGGGAACAATTTGAGAAGTTCAAACATGATCATGATTGCAAATTCTGCACCAAGTCATATTTTAAGACTATGGGTTTTCCCTGTCCCCACCAAATAGGTGACCCTCTAGCATTCAGAGGATCTGTGGTACCTGAAGATGTTCATCCTCAGTGGAGGTTTGACTATGACCCTTGCAGTTCTAATTCTGTAAGTTGTATTAATTTCACTTGTTCAAGTTGGATTGTTTAAATCACTATGTGATTAATGCTTTTTGATTAACTAATTCACTAATGGTTTATACTTTTGAGTTTTTCCAGTGCAACGTTGATGAAATGTTCAGCATTACTCAGTTATGTAAAAAAATCAATGCAATGATTGTGGAATCTCCAGATCATGAGAAATTAAGCCTTTGAAATTATATCATTCAGAAGATTACAAAATATTGATCCAAGACAAGACTTGAACCTAAAGTTTTACAATCAAGTAAGGGAAGGCCAAAATTGAAAGATATGCGGCAAGAACCATCTTGGTTTGAGCTTGTTGAAAAACAACTCAAGGGGGGGAAAAGAACTAGAAGGGCTCCAAACAAGAAAAGACAAAAGATTGTGAGCCTTATTTTTGGGATATTTTCATTTTTTAGGCTTAATGAACTTAGTTACTAACTAATAATAAATTTTTAGTCAAAGTTGGAAGAATCTGAATCTGAATTTCATAGTTCAATGGAAAGGCTGAAATTGAATTGGGATCACTTAATTTGGAATCAGAATGCTCTTCAGAGGAAGAGAACATGCAGCAAAGCTCAACCAGAAGCTCATCTTTGGTGAATTTTCATTTCATTGATCCAATTTAAGAAATGAATACTAAGTCAGTTTTAATGATAGGAACCAAATGTGAAATATCTCAATCAAATACCCTTGAAATTCCAAAATTTCTTGGGTAAGGTTTGGGATCCAATTGGAGATGGGAATTGAAGATTTAGAATCATTGCTAAATCTCTTGGTTATGAAGAACATGGTTGGTTTAAAGTTAGGAAGGAAATGATTGAAACATTAGAGAAAGACAAAGCATGCTACATTAAGATGCTTGGTGGCTCAAAGGAAATTAAAAAGATTAAACAAAGACTTAATGTTGAAGACATCAATGAAAATATTCCCTCCTCAAAATGGCTGGCTAAATTGGACGTGGGTCAAATCATAGCAGACACATATTCCAAACCTAAATGTTTCATTTAATTGGAGTCATAAAAACGCCTCTGGTTGGGTTGATCATCTCAAAGATCAACTGAAAATGTATTTTAGATTGTAATAGACTTTGACTTCATTTCATCATTGGGTATCATATAAATTATAATTCTAATGCAGCTAACAAGTTCTATTAACATAAAGGGTTATCACATTTTGAACATCATTATGTTTAGTGTTTTGAGTTCACATCATCATATTGAATGTTTTGAATGAGAGTTCAATGGCAAGTCAGTTCAACTTTTGTTTGGATGATTCCATCAAAAGCTTAACTTATGTTAAGCTTTGGATGGGATCAGCTTAACGCAAGTTGAACTTGTTTTTCTTTGGTGTTTTTACTTTAGGGCTTGTAAAAAGACTTGTATTTTTTTGGGCACTCCTACTTTAGGGCTTGTCAAAAGACTTGTATTTTTTTGTGCACTTTTACTTTAGGGCTGGTCAAAATAATTCTTTAATTTTTGGGCCCTTTTTACTTTAGGGCTAGTCAGGTTGAAATGACTTTAGTCCTTGTCAAGCTAGTTTTATTTATTTTGGTTTTTTTTGTCAGGGATATAACCTTGACTGCCAAACTGGGCTGTGGTTATACCCTAAAAAATAAGTCAAAAACCAATGTTAAAGTCAGTTTCTGACTCAAAAAATTCAAACAAAAGCTGAAAAGCTCACAGACTCCAACAATACTTAGGTATTGTGAGAAAAAAGCCACAACTTAAACCTTTAGAGAAGGTAAGGGGCCTGGCTCCAAACGCATGACGCTCAAAGGATTTTTTCTTATAAATAAGCTCACACCCTTCATGTTAGTAACACAAAAGTATCACTACTACAATTAGGACCTTCCACTCAAAATTGAAGTTGTAAATAAGATTTTTAGTTGAATATAATACCAAGGTTCATAACCCCAGTCAATCCATTCTTGGGACTAAGTTTGGTGCACTTGTTAACTCTTGCCGTATTTTTTCAAAAATAAATAATAATATATAACTGGTGAGGAAGGGGCTATAGAGTGAAGGCCCTCCTCTTTTAAGGTAAAAGGAGCCCTCAGGGGACTCAAGGAATCATCAGGGAAGAGCTACCTTCTTCCTAATTTCGTCCTCAAGGGCTCAGAACCCCATCACATCCTGCCCAAAAGTAAAAAGGGTACTAGTACTCATTGGGGGGATTATCAATTTAAAAAGGTCCTATTTGCATACCCCAGAATTTATATAATTTACAAATAACCTCTGGGGCCTTCTGAGTGGACGTTATCAAGGCTCAGGAGAGTTTATCAAAGTATAATCACATCCCAAAGGGGGATAGTATAAAGATTATGTGATTGGTTTATACAGAGTGGAGAGTATAGCTTAAATTAATTACTATAGCTTGTCCCCAAAGGAAAGGAACTTATTGGGAAGTTATTTATAAATAGTTGGGACAAATCTGAGTCCACGTAACTTAATTCAAAGCTATATTGGATGCCCATCTTGATAACATACATTATCAAGGTTTTAATTACATAATAAATACTGATAAAAACATACTTATAAAATCATATAAAAATTATAAGAATTATTATATAATTCTGAATCTCCTGATAATTAATCATTCTTGTCTCCATGGTGGTTCAAACCATTGAACTTGGTGTCAGGTAATGGGAGGTGTGGTTAGTAATTAACCACTATAAAAGCAAGACATAGTAATTTGGACACATATAATTGTCTTTACTTGAAGGCTTGTCAAGTTAATTGTCTTTTTTTGGTTTTTTTACTTAAGGGCTATTCCAGTTACTTGTGCTTTTTTGCGTCTTTTTATTTTAGGGCTATTCGATTGGATAATACCAGTTTTTTTTTTTGTCTTGTTTTGTTTTTTAAATCAAAAAATGTACATTCTTTGATTTTTTGGTTGATTTCTGTTTGTTTGGAAGGTTGAGTTAGTTTATGGGTTGTGTAAGTACCCTTTCATTCCTTCTACTTTTCCCTTTTTTTTTTCTCACCGCAGTCTGCCCCCATGTGGAATGCCACACGACTACATTTGCGCTGTGTACAACTCCACACGGCTCAAATGTAGTCGTGTGGAAGTCCACACGGCGGCAGACCAGGTTGGGTCGGCCGCACAACTCTGTGAGCCTTGGGGGGCTTTGCACAGCTTCAATTGGACCTTGTGGGGTGCCACACGGTCCATTTGCAACCGTTTTCAAGGCTCAAAGAGCAATGAATTTAACATTAACCATAATAAATTATAAATAATAAAGAATAAATAATAAATAATAAATAATAAATAATAAATAAAATGAGCCATGAATTTAACATTACCCATAATAAATTTTAAAGAATGAATAATAAATAATAAATAATAATAAATAATAAATAATAAATAATAAATAATAAATAATAAATAATAAATAATAAATAATAAATAATAAATAATAAATAATAAATAATAAATAATAAATAATAAATAATAAATAATAAATAATAAATAATAAATAATAAATAATAAATAATAAATAATAAATAATAAATAATAAATAATAAATAATAAATAATAAATAATAAATAATAAATAATAAATAATAAATAATAAATAATAAATAATAAATAATAAATAATAAATAATAAATAATAAATAATAAATAATAAATAAAAAATTAAAAATTAAAAATAATAAATAATAAATAATAAATAATAAATAATAAATAATAAATAATAAATAATAAATAATAAATAATAAATAATAAATAATAAATAATAAATAATAAATAATAAATAATAAATAATAAATAATAAATAATAAATAATAAATAATAAATAATAAATAATAAATGATAAATAATAAATAATAAATAATAAATAATAAATAATAAATAATAAATAATAAATAATAAATAATAAATAATAAATAATAAATAATAAATAATAAATAATAAATAATAAATAATAAATAATAAATAATAAATAATAAATAATAAATAATAAATAATAAATAATAAATAATAAATAATAAATAATAAATAATAAATAATAAATAATAAATAATAAATAATAAATAATAAATAATAAATAATAAATAATAAATAATAAATAATAAATAATAAATAATAAATAATAAATAATAAATAATAAATAATAAATAATAAATAATAAATAATAAATAATAAATAATAAATAATAAATAATAAATAATAAATAATAAATAATAAATAATAAATAATAAATAATAAATAATAAATAATAAATAATAAATAATAAATAATAAATAATAAATAATAAATAATAAATAATAAATAATAAATAATAAATAATAAATAATAAATAATATATAATAAGAAAAAATAAATAATAAATAATAAATAATAAATAATAAATAATAAATAATAAATAATAAATAATAAATAATAAATAATAAATAATAAATAATAAATAATAAATAATAAATAATAAATAATAAATAATAAATAATAAATAATAAATAATAAATAATAAATAATAAATAATAAATAATAAATAATAAATAATAAATAATAAATAATAAATAATAAATAATAAATAATAAATAATAAATAATAAATAATAAATAATAAATAATAAATAATAAATAATAAATAATAAATAATAAAAATAATAAATAATAAATAATAAATAATAAATAATAAATAATAAATAATAAATAATAAATAATAAATAATAAATAATAAATAATAAATAATAAATAATAAATAATAAATAATAAATAATAAATAATAAATAATAAATAATAAATAATAAATAATAAATAATAAATAATAAATAATAAATAATAAATAATAAATAATAAATAATAAATAATAAATAATAAATAATAAATAATAAATAATAAATAATAAATAATAAATAATAAATAATAAATAATAAATAATAAATAATAAATAATAAATAATAAATAATAAATAATAAATAATAAATAACAAATAATTAATAATAAATAATAAATAATAAATAAAAATAATAAATAATAAATAATAAATAATAAATAATAAATAATAAATAATAAATAATAAATAATAAATAATAAATAATAAATAATAAATAATAAATAATAAATAATAAATAATAAATAATAAATAATAAATAATAAATAATAAATAATAAATAATAAATAATAAATAATAAATAATAAATAATAAATAATAAATAATAAATAATAAATAATAAATAATAAATAACAAATAATAAATAATAAATAATAAATAATAAATAATAAATAATAAATAATAAATAATAAATAATAAATAATAAATAATAAATAATAAATAATAAATAATAAATAATAAATAATAAATAATAAATAATAAATAATAAATAATAAATAATAAATAATAAATAATAAATAATAAATAATAAATAATAAATAATAAATAATAAATAATAAATAATAAATAATAAATAATAAATAATAAATAATAAATAATAAATAATAAATAATAAATAATAAATAATAAATAATAAATAATAAATAATAAATAATAAATAATAAATAATAAATAATAAATAATAAATAATAAATAATAAATAATAAATAATAAATAATAAATAATAAATAATAAATAATAAATAATAAATAATAAATAATAAATAATAAATAATAAATAATAAATAATAAATAATAAATAATAAATAATAAATAATAAATATAATAAATAATAAATAATAAATAATAAATAATAAATAATAAATAATAAATAATAAATAATAAATAATAAATAATAAATAATAAATAATAAAAAATAAATAATAAAAAATAAATAATAAATAATAAATAATAAATAATAAATAATAAATAATAAATAATAAATAATAAATAATAAATAATAAATAATAAATAATAAATAATAAATAATAAATAATAAATAATAAATAATAAATAATAAATAATAAATAATAAATAATAAATAATAAATAATAAATAATAAATAATAAATAATAAATAATAAATAATAAATAATAAATAATAAATAATAAATAATAAATAATAAATAATAAATAATAAATAATAAATAATAAATAATAAATAATAAATAATAAATAATAAATAATAAATAATAAATAATAAATAATAAATAATAAATAATAAATAATAAATAATAAATAATAAATAATAAATAATAAATAATAAATAATAAATAATAAATAATAAATAATAAATAATAAATAATAAATAATAAATAATAAATAATAAATAATAAATAATAAATAATAAATAATAAATAATAAATAATAAATAATAAATAATAAATAATAAATAATAAATAATAAATAATAAATAATAAATAATAAATAATAAATAATAAATAATAAATAATAAATAATAAATAATAAATAATAAATAATAAATAATAAATAATAAATAATAAATAATAAATAATAAATAATAAATAATAAATAATAAATAATAAATAATAAATAATAAATAATAAATAATAAATAATAAATAATAAATAATAAATAATAAATAATAAATAATAAATAATAAATGATAAATAATAAATGGTAAATAATAAATAATAAATAATTAATAATTAATAATGCCGTGGATGGTGGAGGAGGTCAAAGCTAGGCAGATGGACAAGGGAGAATTGGATGGAAATCAGTTTTGCAATTGTTGCAAGAATTCCGGCGGCCGTAAGCAAAATCTTACAGTTCTTCAGGATGAGAAGGTTGGTAGGGGGATGATCATTTGGTTGCTGGAAGGGAACATCAAAGATGATGATGGGGTGATGGGATAGTTTGGAAAGGCGGTCTTTGTCATTGCGGCTGATGCCAATGATGACACGCTTATGAGCAAGGAAATGAGTGGCCGCTTGCGCACTTGGCTAAAACAATTTGGCTGGAGCGCGCCAAAGAGGGATTGAACAGGGAAATGAGAGTTTGAAGAACCCAGGGGAGGCCTGCCTAGACCGCTAGGTAAAGGGAAGTTGAGGGAGGGGAAAGATCAGGAGTACCCATAGCAATGCAAATGTTTTTTTTTGGAAATGTTAAATTCAAGACTCATTGAGCCAAGTACATGACTCTGTACATGGCTCTTTGAGTTGTTTACCCAGCTCAATGGGCCTTGTGGCACCCTACACAACTCACATGAGCCATGTGGCATTCTTCACAGCTCAAATGGGCCATGTGGCATGCTAGATGACTCAAATGGGCTGTGTGGCATGCTACACGTCCCATTTGAGTTGTACAGCACGCTAAAAAACTTAAATCAAGTTGTGTATCCTCCACTAAATAATAAATAATGATTAATAAATAATAAGTTATGAATAATAAATTATAAGTTGTAAATTATAAGTAATAAACAAAAAATTATATATTAGAAATGGGTGATTTTAAATTAATGGCTCCACCCATGTGGTAGTCATGTAGGACCCTCAATGGCTCAAATGATCTTTGGGGGCCCGAAGACGTCTACAAAGGTTCAATGCAAACACGCATAACCCCTGGGGGGTCCTTTAGGAGCCATGTAACCCCTGGATGTTGCTCAAGAATTTTGGGCACCCCCTGGACCACACTTGGGTTCTGTCAACCCAAATTTGGGATTAACTCATACTTTTTGGGACTGTTGTTCCACACATAGCAATCACAAAGAGACATTAAATTTAAACTAGAGTGAAATTAAAGTGAAAACTGGAATCATAAATCATAAAATTCTGCAAACAATTCTTTCTCAACTCAAAAGTGAGCAAACTTTGCTTGTTCAATTGAAAGTTGGATTGAATACTGAAGTATACCATTGCATTTTTTTGAATAGGAACAGTGAAAAGCCCTCCTTCTTCTGACATTGCTGAGTGAAAGGTCTACATTAATAGTGCCGTAAACAAAGCTTTGGAAAAAGAAAAAAAGTATTTGGGTAATGAAACATTGGAAGCAACCATTGCATCCTCATCAAGGGTGACAATTGAGGAAAAAAATGTTTGACAGTGGAATTTGACCTCTGATTGTGAGTGGAATTTTATGTTACTTCATCTTTGCCTTATTTTATTGGATTGAAACTGATGGAGTGCATGCCAGCAATGGAAGTATGTAACTATGGAAGATCCACTTGACCCACCTTCCTTGAGAGCTTTTCCTACTAGGGAAGAGGCAAGAAAATAATATCAAACATGGGCAATGAGGCATGTTTAGGCTTTAACAGTTTTTCACTCAAAGCGTGACCAATACATGGATTTAGCCTGTGATAGACATGGTTCCTATTCAGGAAATCTTATTACCAATCAGTCCAGACCAACTCACACAAGGAAGGTTGGTTGCAAGTTTTTAATTCATGCAAGTTGCACAAAGGCAGACCCCTGGTGGCGCCTCTCCTAAAAAGAAACCCAAAAAAACAATCAACCATCTGAACATCCCTCTGTTCATCCTCAACTGAGGAGAATCTTGGGGGTGGCCTTAGACAATCTAGTAGAAGGCATGAATGATGGGCTCAACACATTACAACTGAAGAGAACATTGAGCAAGATTGATGGGGGGATTATGTTGATGAAAAAAAAATCTATAACACTAACAGGAAGGTAATTCTTGCAGAAATAAAGGGAAAGTTTTTTGTGGAGGTACTCTATGAACAACTTGAAGAAAAAATTTGGATTCCCCAGTCAAAGTTCAGTGGAGAGGGTCACTTGGAGGCCCTGTACTTAGCACATCCAGAGGCAGTAAAGCCATCAAAAAAATTTCATCATATTGCTTTGTTGGATTGTACTGGATTGTACTTATAAGAAAAAAAAGTACAAAAATCCACTATTGCATGTTGTAGGAATGAAAGAAAATTGGAAAACTTTCACAAAAGCTCTTCTTTTTTTAACAAAAGAAACTTTTGAGTTCTACAGTTGGTCTTTAAATGCATTAAACTAGTTGGATTATGATCCTGAGAAACTTCCAAAGGTCTTTGTGACAGACCGTGAAAAATCTCTGATTCATGCTATTGAAACTAGTTTCCCAGAGTCATCAAGAAAATGTTGCACTTGGCACTTGTATAAAAACATACAAAAGTTGAAGGATGGAAAAGCCTTATGACTCTGTTGGCAAAGGTTGGGGCCACAAAGACCAAGGAGGAGGCAGAGGTCAATAATGTGGAACTTGAAGTAGTTCCAAATCATTGCTTCTTATTCTTCTTAGTTTTGGGTTCTGACCTTTTGACTTGCATAGTGTTTCTGGAAAGACTGATAGGATGTACTTGAGTATATGGAAAATAACATTTTCCCTATCAAAGAGACATTTGTAACAGCGTGGACTTGTATAAACCCAGATTTTGGAAAAAAGAAACATCTGGAGTGGAAGGGGCCCATGCAAATCTCAAAAGATTCTTTGCAAACTCCTTGGGAAACCTGTTGGATGTTTGGAAAAGCCCTGACAGAACAGGTTCAAATCATATTAAATCAGTTCATGCATCACTTTATGACTCCTGAATTAAGTTAAGGACAGTTCTTCCTCCTGAACTGTTACCATTGGGTTAAAAATTTTCTTTAGAGGCAATTTATGTTATTAGGGAACAATTTGAGAAGTTCAAACGTGATCATGATGGCAAAGTCCGCACCAAGTCATAATCCAAGACTATGGGTTTTCCCTGTTCCCAACAAATAGGTGACCGTCTAAAATTCAGAGGATCCATGATACCCAAAGATTTTCATCCTCAGTGGAGGTTGGATAATGTCCCTTGCAGTTCTAGTTCTGTAGGTTGGCTTTAGTTGGATTGTTAGAGTTTGATTGTTCAAATCAATATGTGATTAATGATTTTTGATTAATGATTCCTAATTCACTAATGGTTGATCATTTTGAATTTTTCAAGTGCAATATCACTGAAATGCTAAGCATTCCTCAGTTACCCAAAAAAGTGAATGCAATGATCTTGGAATCTCCAGATCATGAGAAAAGATGAATATTGAAGTATATCTTTCAGAAGATTAAAAAATATTGATTGAAGCCAAAACTTGAACCCAAAGTCTTACAATCAAGTAGCGGCTGGGAAAAATTGACAGATACGCGGCAAGAACCATCTTGGTTTGAGCATGTTGAAAAACAACTCAAGGGGGAAAAGAGAACTAAAAGGGCTCCAAACAAGAAAAGAAGACAGATTGTAAGTTTTTACTTTTGGGATATGTTCATTTTTTTGGTTTAAACAACTTAGTTACGTACTAATGATGAATTGTTAGTCAAAGTTGGCAGAATCTAAATCTGAATTTCATAGTTCAGAGGAAGAGACTGAAATTGAATCAGGATCACTTAATTTGGAATCAGAATCCTCTTCAGAGGAAGAGAAAATGCAGCAAAGCTCAACCAGAAGCTCATCTTAGGTGAGTATTCATTTAATTGATCTAATTAATAATTTGAATACTAAGTTAATTTTCATGATAGGAACCAAGCTTGCAATACCTCAATAAAATAACCAAGAAATTAAATAAGTTCTTGGGTGATTTTTGGGATCCAATTGGAGATGGGAGTTGCAGATTTAGAGTCATTGCCAAATCTCTTGGTTATGAAGAACATGGTTGGTTTAAAGTTAGGAAGGAAATGATTGAAAAATTAGAGAAACATAAAGCATGCTACATTAGGATGATTAGTGGTGCAAAGGAGGTTTAAAAGATTAAAAAAATACTTGATGTTGAAGACATCAATTCAAAGATTCCCTCCTCAAAATTGCTGGCTAAATTGGAAATGGGTCAAATCATAGCAGACCCATATTCCAAACCTATATGTTTCATTTCATTGGAGTCATTTGATACTTATACTTAAATGAAAAATGGTGTTACTGATGAATCATATCAAATTTTCATTTCCTTTGTAAACAATAACCACTTGGTTCTATTAGGAATTGAGCAAGAAATGATTCCAATCTTGTCCATTGTAGCAAAACCAGGTTCCTTGATGTCTAAAACAGCCTCTTGTTTGGTTGATCATCTAAAGGATCAACTGATAATGCATTGTAGATTATGAAGATTATTGAATTTGACTTCATTTCATCATTGGGTTTCATATAAATTTTAATTCTAATTCAGCTTACAAGTTCTATCAAAATAAAGGGTTATCACATTTTGAACATCATTATGTTGAGTGTTTTGAGTGAACATCATTATATTCAGTGTTTTGAATGAGAGCTTGATGGTAAGTCAGTTCAACTTGTGTTGGGCTGGTTCAATCACAAGCTTAGCTTATGTTAAGCTTGGGATTGAATCAGCTTAACACAAGTTGAACCTTTTTTTTGGTGTTTTTACTTGAGGGCTGGTCAAAAGACTTGTATTTTTTGGGCACTTTTACTTTAGGGCTGGTCAAAAGACTTCCACAATTTTTGGGCCCTTTTACTTTAGGGCTAGTCAAGTTGAAATTACTTTAGGGCTTGTAAAGTTATTTGTATCTTTTTTGGTGTTTTTACTTTAGGGCTGGTCAAGTTACTTGAATTTTTTTTTGTGTTTTCACTTTAGGGCTAGTCCAGTTAATTGTGTTTATTTTGGTCTTTTTACTTTAGGGCTAGTCCATTGGATAGTACCACTTTCTTTTTATTTTGATTTATTTATTAATTTGTTTTTTTTTAAACCAAAAAATGAACATTCTTTGATTTTTTGGTTGATTTCTGTTTTTTGGAAGGTTTATTCAGTTTATGGGTTGTTTTAGTACCCTTTCATTCCTCTTCCCTTTTTTTTTTTTTTTTTTTTTTTTTTTTTTTTTTTGCTCACCGCGGTTGGGTGCCATGTGGGATGCCACACAACTCCATTTGAGCCTTTTAAAACTCCACACGGCTTGAATGTAGTCGTGTGGAAGTCCACACTGTGGTGGACCAGCCTGGGTGGGCCTCGCAACTCCTTGAGCCGTGGGGGGTTGTACACGGCTTGGATTGGACCATGTGGCGTGCCACACGGCCCTTTTACAACTGTGTGCACCGCTCAATGAGGCTTGAATTCAAAATTGACCATAATAAATAAGAAACAATAAATAATAGATAATAAATAATAAATAATAAATAATAAATTATAAATTATAAATTATAAATGATAAATGATAAATAATGAATAATAATAAATAAATAATAGATAATAAATAATAAAAAATAAAAAATAAAAAATAAAAAATAAATAAAAAATAAAAAATAAAAAATAAAAAATAAAAAATAAAAAATATTAAATATTAAATATTTAATATTGAATATCAAATATCAAATGTTAAATATTAAATATTAAATATTGAGTATTAAATATTAAATATTAAATATAAAATATTTAATATTTAATATTGAATATTAAATATTCAATAGTAAATATTAAATATTAAATATGAAATATTTAATATAAAATATTAAATATTAAATATTAAATATTAAATATTTAATATTAAATATTAAATATTTAATATTTAATATTTAATATTTAATATTTGATATTTAATATTTAATATTTAATATTTAATATTTAATATTTAATATTTAATATTTAATATTTGATATTTAATATTTAATATTTAATATTTAATATTTAATATTTAATATTTAATATTTAATATTTAATATTTAATATTTAATATTTATTATTAAATATTCAATATTCAATATTCAATATTAAATATTTATTTAATATTTAATATTAAATATTAAATATTCAATATTAAATATTAAATATTTATTTAATATTAAATATTAAATATTAAATATTAAATATTAAATATTAAATATTAAATATTAAATATTAAATATTAAAATTTAATATTAAATATTCAATATTAAATATTGAATATTAAATATTAAATATTAGTTATTATATATTAAATATTAAATATTAAATATTAAATATTCAATATTAAATATTGAATATTAAATATTAAATATTAGTTATTAAATATTAAATATTAAATATTAAATATTAAATATGAAATATCAAATATCAAATATCAAATATTAAATATTAAATATTAAATATTAAATATTAAATATTAAATATTGAATATTGAATATTAAATATTAAATATTAAATATTAAATATTAAATATTAAATATTAAATATTAAATATTAAATATTAAATATTAAATATTAAATATTAAATATTAAATATTAAATATTAAATATTAAATATTAAATATTAAATATTAAATATTAAATATTAAATATTAAATATTAAATATTAAATATTAAATATTAAATATTAAATATTAAATATTAAATATGAAATATTAAATATTAAATATTAAATATTAAATATTAAATATTAAATATTAAATATTAAATATTAAATATTAAATATTAAATATTAAATATTAAATATTAAATATTAAAATTTCAATTATATGTAGTAGTGTATGGGCCCCCACGCGTTGAGGGACCCTACCAAACTTCCACAGGTGTTTTGGGGCCATACACGACTCCCACAGGCTGTGTGGGGCCCCAAACGGCTCCCACACGACTGGAGCCGTGTACACAGCTCCACACAACTGGAACCTTGTACACGGCTCCCACACAACTGGAGCTCTGAATTTAACATCACCCTTTTTTTTTTGATGAAGGATTATATGTAAAAAAATTTTAAATTTTTCCCCTTTACATGAGGTTTCCTGAATTGGACACCACATCCCTCCCCATTTTTCAGGCTGTCTCCAGTCTGAATCCTGAATTCAAAGATAATAGGAAAAGGAGGAATACAAAGAAGTTGAGACAGAAGAATTTCCATTCCTTGATCTTTAGAGTGATTGAACAGTTGAAAAATATCTTTATCCATCTAAAAGAGCCTTAGGAGTGGAAGGGATAAAACAGGAAAGGCTTCCTAGGTGCTCACCCGTGTTGCATAAAGTAGAGTTTCACAACAAAAAGGAAACAACCCTGGCAGTGCACAATTGGGAGGATTTAATTCTGAGATAGGTTGCCTCCACAAAGATGAAACTTCTTGACTTGATGGAAAGATAACCTTCTGGCCAACTGAGTACCATCCAGTTCCTAAAAAACATAATATCCACCTCCAACTTGACAAACCACCCAACAAGGAACGGTCCAGTGGTTAAAGAAAAGCTTACCCCACTGGGTTTCCAAAGATTGATTACAAGCTGAAACAGGATCACCAAGATTCAAGGGATCCCTGTTTTTATTCAAGTGCTTATCTTCCCAATAATGAAATGTTTTTTCTCTTGATTCCATCATCTTCTGATAATCTTCATCACAAACATCTTCAATTAGCTCCAGGTGTTTGGATCCAGCAACTAATATATCAGTAGTTGAGGGCACCTCTTCCCAACATTTACTCAAGAAAGATTCCATTTCCAGATCCAAAGTAAGAACTTCTCTTTGACCAATGATGATTTCATAGGGTGAGTAGCCAGTAGTCTGTTTGGTTGAGATTTGATCAGAGAAAAGAAAAAGAGGAAGGAATTTGCAACAATTCTTGCCACTTTCACAAGAAAGTTTAAAAAGTCCAGCCTTCAACAGAACATGTCCTCTTTCCATCATGCCTTTTTCTTTGGGATAATAAGGAGTAGTGACTCTATGTTATCCAGGGAGATATCAGATCATTTCAGCAAGTTTCCCCCTAAATTCAGAGAATCCATCAGTAGAGTAAGATCAATCCAAGCCATCACACATCATCCAAGTCTCACAAAGGAGAGCTTCCACCAATTCAAAGCTAAGATTCTTAAGAAATTTTGCTTCAAACCATCCAGGAAAAGCATCTCTAGCCATAATGAGGTACTTAGCAACACCTGCTTTAACATGAAACACATTCATAGAAATCCTTCCAAAGATATTGGACTCCCCAGTAGGATAACAAATTTCAGCTGGACGCCTAAGATCATGTTTCTGACAAACTCCACAAATCTTGAACCATTGAGAGACAAATTTATTCAGAGAAGATCACTAGAATTGTTTGGATAATTTTTGATAAGCTTAAGTTTACCCACGATTGCCAAGACTTTAATGGGGACTTTCAAGGATGTCATCTTGTTTGGAAGGGATAGTAACAACAATAAGAGCACAAGGATTCCCTTTTTTTCATAAGCCTAGAGCCTTGTACAAAGAAATTAGAGGACTTTCTTTCAAGAGATCAAAATTCTTAAGCAGAGAGATCAGTAGGTTTGTGGAGAGTTAAAAGGTAATGCTCTAGTTTAAGCCAGAACCCTTCTTGAAAGCCAGAATAATCTTGAGATGAGAAGGAGAAGAAATTATGGATTGAAGGTTCTTCCTCATTGAAATCCACTCCAAAATTATATTTGTCATCTCCAAGAGGATGTCAAGATAAACCATCAGGCATGGTGAAAGACTTTCCAGCCCTGTGAAAAATATTAAAAGCAAAAAGCTGTATAAAGGCAACCCAAAGAGTAATAGGAGCATTGTGAAGGCTGGGAGAATGGATCTTTCAATGATGGATCAAGTGTTGACTAGTAATTTTAAATGTTGACCCCAGAGGACGGTCTGGAGTTTCTTCATAATTTGAGCCACACCGCAGAGTTTCTGTTTGGGCTGAGGGTAGATGGCTCCTAAATCTGAAAAAAAAAATTAATAATGAGCAGAAAAGTCCCAACCATTTTCCTCTTCTTGAGTAAGGACAACCCCAATAGATTGATAACTCAAATTAACAGCCAGCTTGATCTTGCCAGCTCCAGGTCCATAAGAGATCTTTTTAAAAACCTTGTCCTTGCCTGAAATCATTTGAGAAACTGAAAAGAATGTTCACACTCTTGGGTCCAAATCCATTAAGTATCTTTCTGGTTAGACAATGCAAGGGTGAACAGATTTTGGATAATGATGGGATAAAGATTCTAACATAAGTCACAAAACCTAGAAAACCTCTAAATTCAGTGGGATTGATTGGAGTGGGCCAAGAGATGATCTTGTTGAATTTGGCTGGTGCCATCCCTCTTCATTCCTTTCAGACCACAAGACCAACAATTTCCAGAGCAGGGACTTAAGCTGCCAATTTGGATCCAGAGACAGTAAGAACAGACTTCTTGATTTGAAGAAGAATCCTTTCCAAATTATTAGAATATTCCCAGATAAAACAACAAATTTGTGAGTGCCAAGGTAAGAGCTCATTATCATATTCAGAAACCATACCTTTAATTCCACAATTTTCCATAAAGATACCAGCATGATCAGGGATTTAATCCTGGAGGATCCACATCATCTGAGCCTGATATACTGCAACTAAATTGGTGGCTCCTCAAGGCAATCAAGTAAGTTTCAATCAACCAAGAGGAGTAGTGAAAGTTTTTGAGAGGGCAAGAAATAGGCTGTAGGGATCATTTGTCATAAAAAACCAAAATTTGCCCTAGGCCATAGCAGGCTCTCCCAGAGAAAAATTCAACAAACTATTCAGTTGCAGGAGAGATACCAGATTCTTTAATAGTAACTTCATTAAGAGGTTGGAGATCATGAACTATTCAAAGTTTACAATTACTCTTGAGGAAACAGAAAACAGGGCTGGAATAAATAGGGGTTGAATGTTTGTATAGAACGGTAAAAACTCCTGCGCAGACAAACTTGATAAATTTGTCAAATTTAGCAGCAGGGATTGGGATATTTTTCTTTTTCCAAGGATCATGTTCAACTACAGGAATGATTTAGGGGAGGCCATAGCATTCTATCAAGAGACCCCTCTCTTCTTCACAGAAAGCAGTAGATCTTCCCTTAGAGATAAGACATTTTTGATCAAATGAAACTCATCAGGAAGAAGCCATCCATACAGACCAAAGCTCTATATCTTCAGATTTTATTCAGTGAAACCACCATTGGGAACAAAGGGACCAGTAAGAGATTGAAATAGACCACAGTAGGGATTACAAGATAAGGGAGGACACATAAGAGGAGGATTAAGGTTGAGAGGCATATGCTGGTTGACTGGTTGAACATTTTTAGAAACTGTTTTACACTTGGTGGCAAAAGAGAGAAGTTCTTGTTTACTCCAAGAGTTTACCAGTGAGACTTGATTACAAAAACTGAGACCAAGTTCCAACATTTTCCAGGTAAAATTTTATGAAATATCCTTGAAGTGTGCCTTTTTCATAAAGACAGAACCAGGAGATAATATGTTGCTCACATGCGTGGCAAAAGTTAGGGTTTTGAAAATGATGGTAGAAGATTGCCCTGGAAATGTACAATTGGGAGAAATTACTTCTACCCCAAATTGCTTCCACTGGACCCCATATTCCCCCATTCCAAAACCACCAAGAATAGAATCAAGATCAGGATATAGTTTATAATCATTGCAGAGATTTGAACCAGAACTGAGAGAAGATTGATTGTTCCTAAGAGTAAAAGGAAAAGGAGAAACAACAGATCCAGAGAGAGAAGAGATTTTTTTGGAAATTTTTATTTTAACATGTTTTTGATTTTTGATACTTTCTAGATTAGGAGGGAATGATGAGAAAAAATAAAAATCAGCCTGAGGGATGAGATTTGATCCTTTAGTTGAAATCTAAGGCTCATAAAAACTAAAACTATTAGTAGGATCCACTATTCCAATAAAAAATGAGAGACATTATTATTATCCTTCTTCTTCCCCTTTAAACATGGTTTAGGAGGATGACCAAGGAAATCCCTTTCCCAACAACCAGCATCTAAGGAAAAGAGATGAACTTCAATATTTCTACCATCAGAATCAGGGAAAATAATTCTCTTCCCAAATTGAGCAGAAAACATCAGAGTAGCACCAAAGTCCATCAAGAAAGGTCAACCTAAGATCATAGGACCTTCCAAAAAAGTGGCCCAAAAATGACAAGTTCCAAAACTATTTTGACCAATTCTAACTGGGACATCTTCAGCAATACCAACCAATTCACAAGATTGATTCCCTATCCCATAAACCGCATAATTGAAGCTGACCCTAGGACTGAGTTTAAGTTTACAGGCCATAGCATCCAAAATTAATTTGACCTGAGATCCAGAATCAACAAGAGGAGAAACAGTTTAAGCTGAATCACCAAAATAACAAGGAAGAAAACCAAGGTGACAGGAATAAAGGTTGGAATCTGAGAAAGGACTTATTCCACCAGAGTCCTCCATGAAAGTGCCAGAGGAGACCTTAAATTATTCAGGACCAATCTCCACACATTGATGAGAGACCCATTGATTCATTCCTTCAGCAAAAGATGGAGAGATTAATTTTATTTTAGCCACAGATATATCAGGAATTTTAAGATTAGAAATTTTATTTAATACCCCTTCCACAGCATTGGGGTTATCCTTTGAGATTCCCCTCTCAAAACAAAATTTGGGTTGGGTGGAGGGAGGATTATCAGGTGACGCAGGAACTAGGGTGAGATTGGAAGATTGAGGTTATTTAGATGAGGGAGGAGGACCAGAGTGGTCTGGAAAACTTTCCATGAGTGTCTCCTTTTCCACCTCCACCTCTTCTACATCAGAGGAATGAGACTTGGTTGAGGATCAATGTTTAACCGGTTTTTGAAGAATTGAAGTTGGCAAAGAAGGAGATTTATGAGGTTTAGGTTGCTTGTGTCTTTTCCTAGCTGGATCAGATTGATAGGCTCCAGCAAGTCAGGAGGAGGAGATAGCTGGAGGGTACCAAGGTTGAAGAGTACAACTGGAAGATTGAAAATCAAAAGAAGCCAAGGATTCTTTCATAGGAGGTGGTGGCTGATAAGAGGACACCACATGACAAATAGGACAAGATCAATCAAAAGGGATTAGAGCACCATTAGGAAGAAAGAAATTTTTCCCCTTCTCCTCCACCAAATTTTCCTCCTTTTCCTTCTGGATTTCAAGGCATCTTCCAAGTCCATGACCTTCCCTATGACAGTAGAAGCAGACCAGAGTAGATTTAGGGACAGAAGTAGAGGTTTTAGGAGAAGTAAGAGAAAAAATATTTTGATCAATTTTGCTCTCAAAAGCTCAAATTATCTTGGTGATTTTTTCCATAGTAGTAGGCTCTTGGGTGAACTGAGGATCTGCTTGAGGCCTGCGCTCTGCCTCCATCTTAATCATAATATTGTTTGACTCATTGAAAGAAGGAGCATGGACTGGTTCAGTGGTTCTAGGCTTCTGAAAAGTCAAATAAGTTTAAACTTTCATAAATTCATCCACAGTGCCCATAAGGACAAGGAAAGCAGGGAGCTTGAATCAATTATCCCTGGTGTGGATCATTTACCCCAATGACATCAATCCATTCCTAATTCTTCCCTGCACTGCTACCAAAAAAGATTGGAAAAAATGCACTCAAACTTTGTCCACTGTATTAATGTGGTTGTTTTGGATAAGATTATTTTGGATTTGGTCCCATGACTTTCTGAAAGAATGATAGTCAGAGGCTGAAGAGAAACCATTGTTGGAGATCCAACGGGCTGCAAGGTTGTCCAGTTCCTACAAAGAAAATTGGGATACATCTATTTTCCCCCAATATTTCAACATTCCTTCCCTTAGAAGAGTCCAGTTATGGGTTTCAAATCCTTCAAATGAATCAATCACTTCCATGACTTCATCAGAGTAGATAAAGAATTGTAACTGGTAGGCCATATTTTATTCACTTTCCCCATCCACTTTAGCAGCCATTTTTTAGGACTCCATGAAACATTTGACATTTACCCCGTTGAATCCAAAGTTCTTGTTTGGAGGCTTGATCTTGACCATCCTAGGTCAAACAGAGGTGGTGGGAGTACCAGAGGATGTCATTTGAAATAACAGATTTCCTAGAGGATCCAAAGAGCAGATTCCCAAAGTGGCTCACAAGTGTGACAAGAGTAGGTTTTCATTGAAAACAACAATAATCTTGCCTGACCGGTGCAAAATTGAGAGGACTTACTTTTGAGATAAGTTACCTCCACAGATAAGCTCTGAGAAAAAGCGAAACAGAAAAAAAGAAAAGGTAATTTGATTTTGAAGTTTATTTCAAACGTGGTTGGGATTGTAAATACCAAGGTTGCTGGTTTGATCCAGGCCTGGGGGATCAAATGCAAGACTCCAAAAGGTGCTGAGCCAGAGGCAGTTCTGTGGAAGGGAAAGGTGCTGTTTAGGCTTCCATCCTAAGAGTTACAGAAATATTTGAATTTAACCAGAATCAAGGTGCATAACCTTTTGAATAAGGAATCAATGGAAGCAATGAGTTTGGAAATATTTTGTAACAATGGAGGAAAAAACTATCTGAGGCAACATGATGCCGGAAAAGACTTGAAAAAATAAGTTTAAAGTTTTTTCAGAGTTTAAAAGAATAATGCAGTTGTAAGTAAAAATGCCCAAAAGCTAATAACTCTGGTTGCCAGCAGAAGATTAGGAAAGATCAACCCAATTGCAACCAACATCCATGTTCTCAATGAACCTTTCCAACTCTCCGCAATCAAGTGCTTAAAGGGTACCAGATAACTGTGGGTGGCTGTACAAAAGAAAGGAATTTGTTTTATGAAGATCTAGAAGCAAAGCAGTAAAAAATTAAAACAAGAAAGACCAAACACTTATGAAGGGACTCAAGAATAGCGTTGCAGGATTCAAATTTAATGGAATAAATGGAGGTTTAACACTCCAGGTTTCAAACTTAAACCAACCTTGTTGATGATAAGGATCAGTTCACAGAGGAAGGATCAAAGGATTGAGTATGGAGGCTCAAATGATCAAGGGGAAATCAAAAGATATACCCAGGATAAGGATGATGAGATGATCAGATAAAGGGGATGGACCCCACAGATTTATTGATGCCAAAAATAATGGATGGAAAATAGATAGATGATTTGATGCTGATTCATGGGGAAAAAATTCAGGAGAGAGCCCCTCCTTTTATGGAAAAGAGCCCTGTAGACTAGTTACAAGAGATACTACAAATGAGAGCATAGAATGAGAGCAGATATTTTTTTTGATGAGTAAATAGTAAAAAAAGGAAATTTGAAAACAAAAAAACAGGGCGGAGATGATGAGCGGACGCGCTCAGTCAATGGGGGGTGTCTGCAAGTTTGCAAAAGGCTGTGACAACTGTTAACAACCGCCGCAAACAATAACGCAAGGGGGGCAGTGCCGGATCAAAGGACCAGTTGGGTGGGTCTCTTGCTGCAATGGTAGATTGAGCTTGCAAGGATGGAAAGTACGGCCAAGGGCACAAATGTGGTGAGGTTTTTGATGGCCACAAGCAATGCTTGCGGTTTTTGGTCATAGGGGATTGGTCTTGATGGTCAGAGAGCCAAGAAGCAATGAGCCCAAGAATCCTGCAGCCTTTCTGTTGAGTGAGTTGAGGCTGGACCGTGAGGAGCTATGGGGGGGGGAGGATTGTGGCAGTCAATGAGCATAAATTATGGGGTGATGTGGAACATCAGCGAGAAAAATGAAGAAGGGGGGATCAATGGGTGAAATGGGAGGAAGTCTTTTTTATTGCTGCTGATGCCAATGATGACAAGGGGATGAGGGAGGAATATCCTGACCTTCATTATCAAATCCCCTCTTCAGATTTAGGATTTATTGCTTACCTATCCAGCTTACCTCTTTCCTGTTCCTTCAAAGAGAAACAGACACAAACCAAAAGGTGTATTTTGGGCTCCCTAATCCTCTTGCACCATGCGAGAACCTCAAACCTGGTGCTCAAAGATGACAAGATTGAAGATTTAGAAATCATTCAAGATTCTTTACCTTTGGTTTATCATGACTTCTCTGACGTCTTTTCAGCTGCAAAAGCAGATAAACTGCCTCCATCCCGTTCTTATGATCATAAGATCAAACTTACTGGCCCACCTCCGGCACCAGGACCAGTTTAATCTCTCTCGACGCAAGAATCAATTGCACTTCAAGACTACATTGCGGAAAATGTAGCAAAAGGATTTCTTCAACCAAGCAATTCAAACACCGGTTCCCCTGTCCTATTTGTACCAAAAAAAGACGGGGGACTTTGCCTTTGTGTTGACTACAGGAAACTGAACCAGGTAACCCGGAAGAATGCCTATCCAGTACTGCCTATGTCACATCTCCTTACCCTCTTCTATGGAGCTACTCATTTCTCAAAGTTAGACCTTTGAGGTGCCTATAACCTAATTTGCATTAAGGAAGGTCATGAGTATTTAACTGCGATGCGAACCCGGTTCGGCAGCTATGAGTATACCGTCATGCCTTTTGGCCTCTGAAACGCTCCTTCCACTTTTCAACATTTTGTCAATGTCATTTTTTCTGATCTTGTAGGTAAATCCCTCGTGGTATATCTTGATGATATACTGGTCTACTTGAAAAACCTCAAAGATCACATTGCACATGTGCAAGAAGTGCTACAGCGAATTTGCAAGAATGACCTGTTCGCAAAAGCCTCTAAGTGTGAATTCCATTCCTCTTCCCTTTAATTTTCTAGGTGTCGTAGTCTTGCAGCAAGGACTATTGATAAACCAAGCCAAGAGCGCACGCATATTGTACTGGCCCCCACCTTCTCCCGTTAAATCTCTTCAAGTTTTCCTTGTTTTCAGTAATTTCTATAGAAGTTTTATTGCGCGTTACGCCAAAAAAACCGTGAATCTTACTAACCTTCTTCAAAAAGACACTCCTTTTATTTTTACCAAACAAGCTGCTTTGGAGTTCAAAGCTCTGAAGAAAGCGTTCACCACTGCTCCAATACTTGCTCACTTTAACAAGCTAGCTTGCACTATTGTTGAAACAGACACAAGCGACTATGCAATTGCAAGAGTCATCTTGCAGTTTTCTCCTTCCACTTCTCTCTTTCACCCCGAAGCTTTCGAGTCTTGCAAGTTTCTTGCTGCAGAGCTTAACTATAAGATTCATGACAAGGAACTTCTCGCAATTGTTTACTGCTTGAAGAAATGGTGTTCATACCTTTTGAGTCTTAGGGAATCCTTTGAGGTTTTAACTGATCATAATTCTTTGAAGTATTTCATGAGCTCAAAAGACCTCACACGTAGACAGGCGCGATGGGCTGAATACCTCTCCAAGTACCACTTTACAATCACGTACCTTCCTGGGAAACAAGCGGTAGTTCCTGATGCTTTATCACTTCCGGACGACGTTTACCCAGGGGGGGGGAGCACCTTCGCCGAAAACAACCCTGAAAAAGTTAGGACACTCTTCTCAACCCAATCTGCCCAACTCAGTTCAATCTTTGCTCGCTTACGAGATTTGGCTTCCAAACTACGACAAGCTCAAATCAACGACCCCAAGTGCATTGAAATTTGCAAAAGTGCAAACTTATTAGATAGTAGTTACAGTATAGATGATAATGACTTTTTAGTTTATGATAATCGTATAGTAGTACCAGATAATTCTTGCATTAAGTTAGATATCTTTGATTCACGGCATGATTCTCCGCTTGCTGGTTATTATGGGCAGGATAAAACCTACCAATTGATTGCACAAGACTTCTACTGGCCTGGTATGACCAAAGAAGTAAAAGACTATGTTAGGGCGTGCTATGATTGCAATTGTAACAAGTCCTTGAAACACCAGAAGTATGGGCTGCTCCAGCCACTTCCGATTCCTCCTTGTCCTTGGCACTTGCTGTCTATGGATTTCATCTCTCAATTACCTTCTTCTAGTGGATATGATGCTATTCTAGTAATAGTAGATCGCTTCTCAAAGATGGCTTTATTTTTACGCAGTAATGTGGCGGCCTCTTCAGAAGAATTGGCTAACTTGTTCATAGAATATGTATTTTTGAAACATGGTATCCCTGATAATATAGTTAGTGATCGTGGATCTCTGTTTGTCTCAAGCTTCTGGACCTTGCTATACCAACATTTGAAGATCACTTGCAATTTATCAACGGCTTACCACCCGGAAATGGATGGGAAAAACGAGAGAGTTAATCAGATTCTCAAACAATATCTTTGAATGTATGTTGCCTATCAACAAGACGACTGGTCGCAATGGCTCCCACTAGCCAAATTTGCCTACAACAACTCCACTGATTCCTCCACCAAACAGTCGCCCTTCCAAACTCTTTATGGTAGAAACCCAACTTTCTCTTCCCTTCACGTAGCACCTTCTCAACCTGCTACCGATTACCTTGAACAAATTCAATCCCTTCAATTGCAACTTCAAACAAACCATGAAGAAGCAAACCAGAACTATAAGGAGCAAGCAGACCAATCTTGCACTTTGGCTCCAACCTTCCCAGTAGGAGATCAAGTATGGCTTGATGCTTGCAACATTTGCAGTACTCGCCCAACTCACAAATTCTCCTAAAGAAAGCTTGGCCCCTTTAAAGTAGAATCAGTCATCTCCCCTAACGCCTTTAAAATTACTTTACCTGCAAAATGGAAAGGTATCCACCCGGTCTTTCACGTGTCTCTCCTAGAGCCAGCTCGAGTCCTATACCCGGGCAAGACTCATCCCCCTCCTGAACCGGTCACTGTCCTCAATCATCAAGAGTGAGAAGTAAGCTGTATTCTGGATTCCAGGTTACGCAAAGGAGAACTTCAATACCTTGTTGAATGGTCTGGCTTCCAGTCCAACAAAGATCAAACCTCGTGGGAACCAGCCCATCACCTTTGCAATTCACCCAATCTGATTCAAGAATTCCATGCGAGCTACCCTTGCAAACCTCAGCAATCATGATTCTATCCCATCCAATTCCATTCCACATTCCATTCCATCCAATTCATTCCATTCCACTCCACATTTCATCCCATCCAATCCCATTTCATTTCATTCCACATTTATGTTACTCAATCCATCCCATTAAAACTTATCTTATTTCACTATCATTTCATCAGTTAATTCCTCCATCTCACTGTGTTATTCTTTTCTTATTTTCCCTTCCTTTCCACTTATTATTAAAAAATAATAATAATAATAATAATGATAATAATAATAATAATAATGATGATAATAATAAAATTTTTTTAAATATAAAAAAAAATAATAATATACATTAAATTACAAGGTTTCTTTTATGTCTTTTTCTGCATCCTCCCAATTTGCCGTCAATTCCGCAACCATGGACCAAAAGGTATCCAGGTCTTCATCATTAACCAATGCGGACATTCTTTGAAGTACCAGTAGCTCCGTTACAATGTGCCTCTTGAAGATCTCCTCGCACCTCGCAACACAAGCTCGCTTTGGCCGCGCATTCCATCCACCTTCCTCCAAGAGCTCTTCATACGCTCTCTTCCTTTGGCCACCCGACGTGCCTTCTCCAATATTTTCCGTCAGGCGCCTCACATCCGTTTTGACCGGCAATACGACTCGCACCGGATCCGCTTTGCCTCGGCCCTCCATTCCTTCCGTCCCAGTCAATTCCTCCCTTTCATCTCCTTCATTTCCTTCTTCCAATTCACCCGCTTCCTCTTTGTTCTATCCACTTCCGTTTCCTCCATTTTCCTCTTCTTGTTCCGCTGTGTTTTCTTCCTCCCTCGCTTCCTCAGTGATAACTCCTACCGGTTCTGCACCAGATACCTTGCCTCACAACTCGGCATTCATCTGGGTCCCCGGGTTTTCAGTCGATGGTCCCCAGTAAGGTGGTGGTGGTGGTGGTGTATTAGTAGTATATCTTTGAAAACAAGGAAAAACTAGAAAACAAGCAAATAATTAGTAACTATTTCAAGTTCATTAGTTATTCCTGATTAGTACTCACCAGGAACCCGCTTCCCCAAGTATTTGATCTCCGGCAATGGTGGTATTTTGTAATTGACCCTTGGCGTGGACCTACGACTTTGCATCTCCCCCGATGATTCCAAAGGACCCTTGACGGTTGACTTGACATTTATAGGGAAATTACACGCCACCTTGCAAAGTCGACATTGCTTGCATTTGCCTTGAAGACCTCGGACGGCAGTACTGGGAATACAACGCTTGTTGCGGCAAATACAGTTTTGCAACGGCGGGATGACAATGACGACCTTTTTACAAAATTTATGAAAAATTTATTGGGTAATAAATTAAGTAAAGTATAGGGTATACAGTGAATTAAATGACTTCAGATCGATGGGAAAATTTACCTGAACGCTTGCAGGAGCTTGCGTCTTTATACCCGGGCAACTGTCACGCTTTGCACTTAAGGATTATTGTCTTAACCACTTTGACATGTCCTCTCCTCAGTACCATCTACCTCAGTCTAAAAGCGTGACACAAATAAAAGCACAACATCAATGGTGCAATCCGCTATTTCCTCTGGCTTGCACTGACCTTCCAATCTCGGCAACCAACTCAGTATATACTTGCAAACTTCGCAGTTAACTCCATACTGGTCAACCATCCATTATGAGATCCAATCTCCTTCCCTGGCCAGTCAACAGCCTTGGACTTCCATCTTCAGTCATGCATTGTTTGTTAGTTTGCATCTACATCTAACCAAGCCATCACTACTGTATAGTTTGCAATTGGACTAGTCCCTACCCTGCATACACTATTACCTCTCATTCGCATTACCTTCAACGTCACTTGCTCTTATCCCAATTCGTCATGCAAATGTATGCTTAGATTCTCTTGTCTTGCACTTACGCTAAGACCTCGGATCTATACCACTGCTTCATTTCCTATTCCGTTCCTGTCATTAATTGCCTCACCGCTTCACCTGTAGTTAGCTCATCATCAGGTTGTATCTAGTCACTTCGAATTACCTTATAAGGGCTATCCCCTTGCCTGATTATTGTCTCCTCAGTTAGTTAATTTCATACGTTCTCGCATTTTTCTGCATCCTAGTTATCACATTGGACTCAGGTTGAGTTTCCTTCTTTCGAACACTTTCCATTCATCTTGCCGTTTGTTGAGTGGCATAACCAAGTTCGCACTTTGCAACTGGTTCTTGCTATTTGCACTTGCCCTCGAACTTGGTATTCCTTTGCGCTCACAATCATCTAAGAATTGCCATATAGTATGTGGGGTGGTCGTGTGACAGTATGATTGGCCGCTCATGCCCTTGGCCAAAAGAATTGAGCTGGCAGTGCTCCAAGAAGGGATTGAACAGGGAGCTAGTAGTTTGAAGAACCCAGTGGAGGACTTCCTAAACTGCTAGGAAAATGAGGGTTTGAGAGAGGCTAAAGATGAGGACTGGCCATAGAAACCCAAATGATTTTTTTTGTTTTTGATGAGTGATGAAAGATTATATGTAAAAAAATAAAATAAAATAAAATGAAAATAAAACAAAGCAATTGTTTTCATTTAGCGCTGAAAGAAAAGCAGTAACAAATTCAAACATGAATCACCCAAACACTTATCAAGGGACTTAAGAATAAAATGGTGGAATTCAGCTTTAAGGGAATAATGGAAGATTTAACAATCCAGGTCTCAAACTTAAAGAAACCTCTCAGAAAGACATGACTGGTTCCAAAAATAGAATCAAATGAATGATAAGAACCAAGGTGGTTGGAAAAAGGGGTCAATGGGGTGGCTTATAACACTCAAGAATTCAACCAAATGAATTCTTCTTCAACCAGAAAGGCCATTGGTTGGTGAGAAGGGTCAGGTCACAGAGGATGGATCAAAGGAATTAGTATGGAGGCTTAAAGGATCAAGGGGAAATCAAAAGAGATACCCATGATAAGGATGCTCAGACAAGGGAAAAAGCCCCACAGATTGATTATTCAGATGATAATAGGATGGATTAGATCATAGATGATCATGGTGGGGCAAAAAGGCAGGGAAGAGCCCCTCCTTTTATGGACAAGAGCCCTGTAGACTACTTACAAGATATACTACACATGAAAGCGGTAGAATTTTTTTTTTAATTGATGGATTTGGGAAACAAACAATGAAAAAAAAAGTAACAGCAACAAGAAGACCATGAAACGTAAAAAAAATCTGAGGAAAGGGAACCAGCCTGCGTCAAGGATGAAAGCGGGCAGCAGATTAAAATACCTGGAACTGAGGATGAGACGTTGCAACAGGCAACGGTAGGTGTTTGAGGGCAGAAAGATTCATTTTTTTTTTGAGGTGATAGGATGATTGAGAGAGGAAAACAGGACTGGAATGCAACAACAGCACACAAAGCTGATGTTTTGCCCAAGAAATTCGCTCAGGTTGGTGGAGAAGATCAAGGTTGGGAAGACGGACAAGGGAGGATTGGATGGTGATCAGGTTGGCAATTGTTGCAAAAACTCTGAAGGCCGCAAGCTGTCGCTTGCAGTTTGTCAGGATGAGAATGTTGATAGGAAGATGATCATTTGGTTGATGTCAAGGGACATCAAAGATGATGATGGGGTGATGGGATGGTTTGCAAAGGTGGTCTTTGTCATTGCCGCTGATGCCAATGATGACAAGCTGATGAGGGAGGAAATCATTGGCCGCTTGCGCGCTTGGCCAAAAGAATTGGTCTGGGGGCGCGTCAAGGAGAGATTAAACAGGGATCTGGAGGTTTGAAGATTGCAGTGGAGGCCTGCCTAGAACGCTAGGACAATGAGAAGTTGAGAGAGGGGAAAGACAAGGATTACCCATAGGAACCCAAATGAGTTTTTTTTTATGAATGATGAAAGATTATATGTGAAGAAATTTAAAATTTTTCCCCTTTACATGAGGTGTCCCAAGTTGGAAACCACACCAGGGTTTTTTAATTTATCACCCCACTTCAAATGAATATTTTTTTGATATTTCTTTTAATGTGTTTGAAATTTATGCAGTTTTGATTTTAATTTTCAATAGGCCTAGGCTAAACTAACACCAATACAATTATTAATATCACCTCAATGACATAATAAGGCTTCATAAGTGTGTAATAGATTTAGAAAACCTGGCTTTTTTTAATGGCAATTAATAACCAAAACCTGCCATTTCAAACCTGCCATTAGAAAATCAAAAAAACCACTTGATTTTCAACAGGAGGGGTTGGACTTTCCTTCAAATAATTGGTTTTTTTCCCAATTTAGCATAAAAATCATGCTCTCTTTCCTCCCCCCCTGTATCCCTCTGTTCTTCCTTCCAATCAACTTTAACTTCTCAATCAATCCTAGCAGGATTCAAACGGCCTCCTCAATTGAGACCTGAAATCAAATTAATCATCACCAATTACCTTCTTAATCTCCATCCTCCCACCCAACATAAAAAAAATTTAAGAACAAGATATCTAGACTGCATCATCTTACGAAAAAGGGGTTAATTTATTGGGTAATGTTGAATTCACTGCTACAGAGCCATGTACACAGCTCAATGGGCTGTGTGGCACCCTACACAACTCAAATGAGTGGTGTGGCATGCTAAACGGCTCAAATGGGCGGTGTGGCTTGCTACATGGCTCAAATAGGCTTTGTTGCATGCTACACGTCCCATTTGAGTTGTAAGGCACGCTAAACAACTAAAATCAAGTTGTGTAGCCTCCACTTAATCATAAATAATGAATAATAAATAAAAAATAAAAAATAATAAATTATAAATTATATATAATAAATAATACATAACAAATAATAAATAATGAATAATAAATAATAAATAATAAATAATGAAAAATAAATAATAAAAAATAAAAAATAAATAATAAATAATAAAAAATAAAAAATAAAAAATAAAAAATAAATAATAAATAATAAATAATAAATAATAAATAATAAATAATAAAAAATAAAAAATAAAAAATAAAAAATAAAAAATAAATAATAAATAATAAATAATAAATAATAAATAATAAATAATAAATAATAAATAATAAATGATAAATAATAAATTATAAATAATAAATAATAAATAATAAATAATAAATAATAAATAATAAATAATAAATAATGAATAATAAATAATAAATAATAAATAATAAATAATAAATAATAAATAATAAATAATAAATAATAAATAATAAATAATAAATAATAAATAATAAATAATAAATAATAAATAATAAATAATTAATAATTAATAATAAATAATAAATAATAAATAATAAATAATAAATAATAAATAATAAATAATAAATAATAAATAATAAATAATAAATAATAAATAATAAATAATAAATAATAAATAATAAATAATAAATAACAAATAATAAATAATAAATAATAAATAATAAATAATAAATAATAAATAATAAATAATAAATAATAAATAATAAATAATAAATAATAAATAATAAATAATAAATAATAAATAATAAATAATAAATAATAAATAATAAATAATAAATAATAAATAATAAATAATAAATAATAAATAATAAATAATAAATAATAAATAATAAATAATAAATAATAAATAATAAATAATAAATAATAAATAATAAATAATAAATAATAAATAATAAATAATAAATAATCAATAATAAATGATAAATAATAAATAATCAATAATCAATAATAAATAATAAATAATAGATAATAAATAATAGATAAATAATAAATTTTATATAATAAATAATAAACAATAAACAATAAACAATAAACAATGATCAATAAACAATGAACAATGAAAAATAAATAATAAATTATAAATTATAAATAATAATAAATAATAATAAACAATCAATTATAAATTATATGGAGTAGTGTATGGAACCCCATGCAGTGAGGGGCACTACAGGACTCCCAAAGGCTGTGTGGGGCCGTGTACATGGCTCCCACATGGCTGGAGCTGTGAATTTCACATCACCCTAATTTATCAGATATGTGATTCCAACAGAAAATCCAACCTTTCAACGAAGTTCATCAAAGCTCTCAAAGTGTGCTAAGGATTTGAATTATTTAAAAGTTCACAATAACCCTGTCATAACCGTAGTTCTGACACTCCTTCAACTAAACCAATCCAATCTCTTCATCAAACTCACCCTCCTATCAAACCCAACTTCACTACTCCTGTACCTTCCACCAGATATTACTACCTCTGCATCTTTTGCAGTCTCCATCCTCTTCCACCAGCTTCACCCTCTACCTGTATGGTGTAAGCTCTATGTCCATGTACACCTCACCTGTCATGTGATTCAGCCAACCTTCTCAGGACCTCTCACTCTCTCCATGGCTTGGTACAAACTTCATCACTCCTCAACCCAATTGGTATATGAGTTAGTACATACTACACTTAGTATATACATAGTACATACTCTCCACTGTCTGTTCAGCCCATAATCCCAGGACTCCAGATCAGTACATGTCAAACCTTCCTGGATAGGCCCATCACCCAATTAGTCAACTGCAGCCTCCAGCCCAATCAGTCAACATGTAATACCATGGGAACTCCAACCTGCAACACCAGCCACTCATCCCTCAAGGCCTCCTTCTCAGCTCTCACATATACTGGCCTCTCCTTCCCTCCTGGACTAATTCCCCCCAAGGAATTAGTATACTACTTCTTACTGGTTAGTCCCTCTGCCAGTAGGTGTCATCTCAGCACAAGACAACCTTCACCCAGCCTGCTTAACTCATATCACCTTGCCCCTTCCTGGTGTTACTCTTATAGGATTCAACAACTCTCTCTTCAACAACCTCCTGGACTGGTCTTCTCATCCTTCCTCTTCTCATCACTTGTACTCCTCCTTTCATCTCCTTCATTGAAATCCAATCAATCATCCTTGATTTCTATGAGTAGTAGTGCCTGTGCCTTCAGCCCCTTGCACGCCAGGGGCAGTTGTGACATTATACTAATTCCTTCCCCTTGATTTCTACCCATCTCTATATTCCAATCTACGCATTCCATCCAACCTCCAAACCATTTCTTCTCCGGGATAACACCACCTACAATATCTGTGGGCGTGCGTGGTACCGAGCTAAACAGTGTGTGGCCTCCACGTTTCCAATGGTACACCCTGCAGAATTTGTCCGTCTCAACCCCTCCCCTGAAATTGGCCCTTGAACGACGTTTTTTGACTTCGACTTCGACCTTTGACTTCGATACTTTGACTTTGACTTCAACCTTCAACTTTGACACTTCAACCTCAATACTTCGACTTTGACTTCAACTTCGACGCTTTGACTTTGACCTTTGACTTTGAGGTTTTGACTTTGACCTTTGAATTCAACCTTTGACTTTGATACTGTGACTTTGACTTTGACCTTTGACTTTGACACTTCGACCTTGATACTTTGACTTCGACTTCGACTTTGACGCTTCGACTTCGACCTTTGAATTTGACGTTTCGACTTTGACCTTTGACTTCAACCTTCGACTCTGACCCCTGATTACGACGGGACGTTGTACAAGCTCAAGATTCTTTTGCGGCCAATTATCCGTCCTCCTTTCTTTTTTCTCTGGATACTTTTCTTGGGTCACTTCCCTATGGCATACTTGGAACCATGCCTCCTTGACGTGCACGACCTTCTGTCATCACCAGTCCACCTCTTACCAGGGCATCCTGGGGACGTGACGCTACTATGGACATACAAGACCACGATCAATCTACCCCTCAAGCCAGTGGGCGAGGGAGGACCTTTTCCAACCTCCCTGCACCAGCTTCCAACACCATGGACACTGGTATCCTTCCTCCAGCTCCCCCAAGAGCTTCTCTGTCCCCTGCTCCTCCTGTTGTCAGACCATTTATTAATCAAGTGACTGGTCAATATCCCCAAGCAGGTTATGGATTGGATTCTCCATTGTAAAATCCCAGCCTAATTCCTCTCCCTGAGGATGTGGAAGAGGAGGAAGAAAGCAAGGATTCAGGTTTTGATTTGAGGATCGTTAGCAACCTTAACTCACCAACCTCTGGACCTCAAGAAGAAGCTTCCCAACCTTCTGTCTCAACTGCAATCCCTGCTCCCCCAAGTCAACCTCCTTAACCTCCAACTGTGGACCCTACTCTCCTAGCCTTGCTTCAAACCATGACTTTGGCAGTGGCCAAACTCTCCCAACTCCCAACAACTAGTACTTCCCACTCTGGAACTTTCAAAGCCCCATCAATGAATCCGCCAGACAAATTTGAAGGCAATAACCCTACCAAGCTCAGACCTTTCCTACAAGCTTGTGAACTCATCTTTGCAAATGATGAAGGGTCATTCCGTGTGGACCAAAGGAAAGTTCTATTTGCTGTCTCCTACCTCACTGGGAACGCAAACCGTTGGATTCAACCCTACTTGGCTCATCTGTCCAACCAAGATCCCTCTTTCCTCCTCAACTCATGGTCCCACTTCACAGAGAAACTTCACACCCTCTTTGGCTACAGACTAGAAGTGTTCAAGGCTGAAAAGGAACTGGTGAACTTGAAGATGAAGGACTATGGCTATGCTTCAACCCACATCACTGAATTTCAATCACTTATGACCAAAGTCTCTGGGTGGGGTGATAGAGCCTTGTACTTCCATTTTCAACAAAGCCTCCCTTCACGCCTTCTGGACCAACTAGTAGGGTACAATGGCTCTCAAGAAACTCTCCAGGACCTTATGGATATAGTTTTGGACTATGATACAAGGTATCATGAAAGGGTAAAAGAAAAATACTCTTCTCTCATTAATTCTCAACCCCACAGTTCTTCTCAATCTCAATCTACCTCTAATCAAACTTACAAGGGTAGCGGTGAGGGTAGGGAGCATGACCAGTCCCCAGAAAAGTCAACTTCAACTACCACATTTACCAGACCCTCTTTGGACCTAGGTCCAGATGGAAAACTCAAGGCAGATGAAAGTGCAAGAAGAGAGAGGGAAGGCTTATTCTTATATTGTGGTGGTAAACACAAGACAGAAGACTGTAGAAAGAAAACTGTCAACTCATCTTCTTCTCCTAACCCAGCACCTTCCAATGCTTAACCAAGGCCAAACCAAGATTAGGCTCACCCTTTTCTTCCTCTTTTTCAAGGCTTATCTCTATTGTTTGTTTGATTCAGGTGCAAATCAATCTGTAATGGTCAATTCACTGGTTCAAAAGTATCTATACCTTGCAGCCACTTCCTTCTGGGAAAACATATTTCATCTTTCCAATCTCAGCTCATCAAATCTACTTCCAAATGGTTTTACTTACTTCCTTTCCTAGCTTTGAATGGGAACCCCTTCAAGTCAATGCACCATCCCCTGAAACCTTCACCCTGGGAATTGAATCTCCTCATCACTGGAATCCAGAGGCAAACTTGGAAGATTGGGCTGATCACCTCAAGACACCAACTAACCACTGACCTTCCCTCCAATCCTGTTGAACTCAACCTGGCTACACTGCCTACAGCTGTTCTTCCCTTCAACTGTGCCTTTGGCGCTGCAGCCCAATGCATTCCCCCTCACTTCAGAACCTTTTGCAATTCCCCAACACAACTTCCAATTCACTTTGAGTTCAACACTCTTTCCACTTGCTCGGATATTCATTGATCCTTTATTTTTTCACAGGAGGAAGATATACTGGATTCATCCTTGCATACAATGCAACTGGTTACTTCTTCTGATGTTTCTCTTTGTTACTGATGAAGTTCCTGAAGAATCAAAAACCGTGTTGAAGAAAGTTACTGCTGATTTCCATCCATTCCGAGATTCTCTTCTCCCAGGTTAAAGCAGACCAACTCTCTTCACACCGCGCTTACAACCACCATGTTGGACTGGAAGGGCTCATACCTCCAGTTGGGCTTGTCTGTTCACTACCTCACAATGAAAATTCAACCCTACAAGCCTACATAGCAGAGAATGTAGAGAAAGGTTTCATCCAGCCCCAGCACTTCAAGCACTGGAGCACCTGTACTTTTTTCTTTTGAGAAGAAGGATAGTGGTTTACAATTATGTGTTGATTTTTGCAAACCTGACGCTGTAATCAAGGAGAACCTTCACCCATTTCCTCCAATGACTTTCACTGACTGTCTTTCCAGGTTTTACCATCCTCACCCAAACTGATCTCAGGGTGCTTACCCCTTAAGAATCACAGGCCTTTGATTTACTTACTGATCTTTCTTCTCTAAAAGTATTTCCATGTCTTCCAAAGCTCTCATCAGAATACAAGGGTAGTTCATGATACTCCTTTCCTTATTCAACACTCACTTACAGTCTTTGGAAGTTCTTCATTGAATTCACCCGGCCTCCTGTCACGTTGGGACAACGTGTTTCCAGACGGGGGAACACATAATCTGAACAGAATCCTGATGAACTTGAAACTTCTAAACCTTTTTACCTCTCTTTGATAATTCTTGAAGCTCAACTGAGTGAATTGACCATAAATCAACAAGCTGACAAGTTACTCCAGGATATTATTCATAGATTGAAGAAAGGGAATGAAGTGACTAACAATTCTATAGATTCCTACAGTTGCTTACTCCTGTTCATGGTTAAAGTGGGTATACCCAACATGCTGACTAACTAAAGCTAGAAATACTTCTTCAATCAACCAAACTCCTTTGATCAAGATCAAAACAGCCTATGGATAAGGATAGGAACTATGCTGACCTTAATAGAAACTGAATTCAGAAAGGCATCCATCCTGGGAATTAAGTATGACTATCTGCAATGAAAATCACTACTGACAGACCTTCCAAGATAGCTCTTTGAGTGTTGGTTGGGAACCTTTTCTTATTTTGGAAAAATTAGACCCTCATGCTTCAAATCCAAAACCCTGATCAATTCATCCATCCATCCATCCATCCACCCACCCATTCAACCATCCTCAATCTCACCAACTACCTTCTGGGAACCAACATCCAACTTCATCACTTCTGGATTTTCCCTGCTTCTCCATGAATTCATTTCCATCCATCATTCCAAACCCAAATCGTCCTATAATCCTTTTTCCCAATCCACTTTCCAATCAATCATTTCCTAAATCAAATCAAAACCAAAAGAACAGAAAATATAAATAATAAATAAAATATTTCCCTTCCTATCCTTCATCTTCCAAATAGCCTTTTCCATCCTAAATATCATATCAGAAAATACTTCCAAATCAAAAAATGCTTCATTCCACCTATCTATTCCTTTTCCATCCCTTATATTTCTTCTTCCTTCAAATAATAAATCCTCAAATCCATCAACATCAAATCACCATCATCCTCAATCATCCATCCCAAACATTCCTGGAAACCTTCCAACTTCACTGCTGGATATTCATCACCATCATCAGAAAATACTTCCAAATCAAAATATACTTCATTCCACCTATCTATTCCTTTTCCATCCCTTATATTTCTTCTTCCTTCAAATAATCAATCCTCAAATCCATCAACATCAAATCACCATTATCCTCAATCATCCATCCCAAACATTCCTGGAAACCTTCCAACTTCACTGCTGGATATTTATCACCATCAGAACTTCAAACCAATCTTTAATACACCAGAACCCTCCAATAAGCTTTCATCTCAAATACTTCCAACCTCTTCAACCATCTTCCAGAACCTCCTCTTTTCATTCTCTCTTCTCTTCCTCTATGTTTTTCATTCCCTTCATTTTCATCCAATCTCTCCAGGAGTACTCTCATCATCAACCCAGTCCAAGGAAGAATCCCCCTCAGTCCCTTTTAAATACCCTCCAATCCTCTCCAACCTCCTTCAAGTCAAACTTCAAAGTCAAACCAGTCAAACTTCAAAGTAAAACCAGTCGAACTTTGAATTCAAACCAGTCAAACTTTGAAGTCAAACCAGTCAAACTTCAAAGTCAAACCAGTTGAATTTCGAAGTTGAACCAGTCAAAATTCAAAATTGAACCAGTCAAACTTTGAAGTCAAACCAGTCAAACTTTGAAGTTGAACCAGTCAAACCAGTCAAACTTTGAAGTCAAACCAGTCAAACTTCAAAGTCAAACCAGTCAAACTTCAAAGTCAAACTAGTTGAACTTCAAAGTCAAACCAGTCAAACTTTGAAATCAAACCAGTCAAACTTTGAAGTCAAACCAGTCAAACTTCAAAGTTGAACCAGTCAAACATTGAACTTTGAGCTTCAAACCAGCCAAACTTGCGGAACGTGGAACTTTGAACTATTCAACTTTCCTAGCTTCTCAAACTTCTCAAACTTCAAATCTCCAACTTCAAACTTCAACCTTTCAAACTCCCATTCTAACCTCAGACTTTGAGTCCCAGACACTGTGCAATAATTCACTTGCTTCCAAGCCTGCCAGCTTCCAACCAGCAAGTACAGCAGACCTCAATCCTCACCCCCGGAACATCCTTCTTTGGGCATCAGGAGCTGCCCCTTCCCTTTCAGGGGGGGTACTGTCATAACCGTAGTTCTGACACTCCTTCAACTAAACCAATCCAATCTCTTCATCAAACTCACCCTCCTATCAAACCCAACTTCACTACTCCTGTACCTTCCACCAGATATTACTACCTCTGCATCTTTTGCAGTCTCCATCCTCTTCCACCAGCTTCACCCTCTACCTGTATGGTGTAAGCTCTATGTCCATGTACACCTCACCTGTCATGTGATTCAGCCAACCTTCTCAGGACCTCTCACTCTCTCCATGGCTTGGTACAAACTTCATCACTCCTCAACCCAATTGGTATATGATTTAGTACATACTACACTTAGTATATACATAGTACATACTCTCCACTGTCTGTTCAGCCCATACTCCCAGGACTCCAGATCAGTACATGTCAAACCTTCCTGGATAGGCCCATCACCCAATTAGTCAACTGCAGCCTCCAGCCCAATCAGTCAACATGTAATACCATGGGAACTCCAACCTGCAACACCAGCCAATCATCCCTCAAGGCCTCCTTCTCAGCTCTCACATATACTGGCCTCTCCTTCCCTCCTGGACTAATTCCCCCCAAGGAATTAGTATACTACTTCTTACTGGTTAGTCCCTCTGCCAGTAGGTGTCATCTCAGCACAAGACAACCTTCACCCAGCCTGCTTAACTCATATCACCTTGCCCCTTCCTGGTGTTACTCTTATAGGATTCAACAACTCTCTCTTCAACAACCTCCTGGACTGGTCTTCTCATCCTTCCTCTTCTCATCACTTGTACTCCTCCTTTCATCTCCTTCATTGAAATCCAATCAATCATCCTTGAGTTCTATGAGTAGTAGTGCCTGTGCCTTCAGCGCCTTGCATGCCAGGGTCAATCGCGACAAACCCAGACCAGACTGATAATTTCATCAAAAGAAGAAAAAAATGAAATAAAACAACCATGAAATGGTTTTTCAAGAGTCAAAGGTTAGAAACAGAAGGATTCAGTTCTAAAGGCTCAATTATGGCCTCTAAGTACACTTGGTAGAACAGTGGGTGTAGTATTCAAGACAAAAATTTAACCTCTTTCTTAGTACCCTTGTGACTGATTAGCCTGATTCGCAATTTTGACTGCAGATTTGAAAAAAAGGAATGAGTCTTGAGGATGAGTTGAAGACAATGTCACAAAAGCGCCCCACGTACTGGAGGGATCTCTAGGAAATTTTGAGCGCAAGGGAGAAAGCTAAGTGCAAGGACAAGTGCAAGGTAGCAAGGTCCTAACTGCAAGATATGGTTGAAGGAAAGTTGCAAGAGGGATGGAGTTGTTCCGTAGAGATGAAACTAAGGCAAGGCCCAATGTGATAGTCTTTCCTTAGAAAAGCCTATAAAGTATGAAATCAACTAATTGAGAAAACAATCTGCAGGCAAGGAGTGAGTCCTAATAAGTTAATCTGGAGTGACTAGATACATCCTGATGCAATGTCTCCTACAGCTAGAAAGTGTGATGCAATGAAGGACAGGAATGGAATGGGAAGATGAAACTGATCAATATAACATATCTGGAGTCATAGCATGGGTTCAAATCAAGGGAACCGTGCAAGTATGTTTCCTAGTTAATGTGGTGCATGAAGGAATGACATGAGATGACACTGCAAATGTACAAAAGTAGTAACAGAGTCCACAATGCAGGGAGGGGTGTAGTCCAAAGATGGAACTAAATAAATTGATATGTCTTAATGAAAATGCAAGCTAGAAGATTAGCACAACCAAGAATGGAAGTCCAAGGGCTGAGATACCCAGGGAAAGATGGAGCAATTTCCAAATGGATGGTTGACAAACTGCAAGATGTCGCAGGTATAGATTGAGTTGCCAAGATTGAAATATTATTGCACAAGCTGGAGGTAGTAAGAAGATTGCACTGTTGATGGTGTGCTTTACTCTTTGTCACCCTTAAGACTGAGGTAGATGGTACAAATTAGAAGGGTACATCGAAATTGAGGAGACAATAAACCTTAATGCTGGAGAATCACAGTTTCCCAGGTATAAAGCTGGAAGCTCCTGCAAGTTTCCTTGATGAATTCCAATTGAATCCAATTCTAATACTTTCCTTGAAGAAGGTCCCTTATACATTGTTACTCAATAGTATACTATTTAATAAATTTTAATAATTAAATATCATGTCATCACTTCTTGTCATCGCAACAACTTTGTTTTCCAAGAAAAGCATTGTGTTCCCATTACTGCTTCTTGTGGGGTTCAAAAATGAAAGCCATGTTGGCTGCAAAAGTTGCGTTGTTTCTTCAATTTAAGTAGCAAACCGTTGATGGAGGTATCTGAGGGGCCACAAAGACAAGGTTGAAGTTGTACGACGTCTACTTGGGTTAATTATCAGAATCCTCCAGTGCCAGAGATAGATTTTCTTGGGGTGCAAACAGCAGGTGATACATTGACTAATTACAAATATAATGAGGGGATATTAATGAAATAAATTTGTTCTAGTGTTATCATGGTTTTGACGCTATACTAATAATATTCCACCACCACCTCAACCTTACTTTGCACTGCAAACAGAATTGAAGAGGAACCAAGGGAACAATGTGCAAGGCAAAGAGCAAGTTTTGGGGGAAGTTGAAGTGGGAGGAGAGAAGGAAATGGAGGAAAAAAAAGCAGGAGGAACTGAAAGGAATAGGACTGAAGAAGAGGAAATCAGAAACAGAGGAGATGGGACAGAAGGGAATGGGAGAGAGGGGACAGAAGGAAATGGAATGTAGGGCCAAGGCAAGGTGAACAAGGTGCAGTTTGTGGTCCAAATTGAAACTGATGCAAGGTGATGACTGGCAATATTTGCAGAGTTTGGCGGAAGGTGCCTCATGAGGTGCTGATGGAAGAAGACAAATGGAATTCCAGGCCAAAGAGGACTTGTATTGCAAAGTGCAAAGAGGTCTTCAAGGAGTCATTGGTTTCACAAGTGCACTTTATGCAAAGGATGTCTAGCCTAATAAGCAACAAGGATTTGGAAGAGTTTAAAGAGATATTGGCGGAGTTAAAAAGAATTGGGAAAATGTGGAAGAAGACATAAAAAGAAATTTGTAACAAGTTTTATGATGTTTTATTTTCATTTGTATTTTTTATACATAGATTTTTTTTTCTTCACTATTTTAATTAAGAGGGAATTATTGTTTGAAATAGAAGGATAGGAAATAACAAATGGATTCTCAAAGAATGTGGTGAGAAATGTAACAAAAGAGATAAGAACAGGAATGTGAAAGGATGGTAGAATGAGGATTGAAAAATTGAGGATGGAATATATGGGATGGGGCCAAATGGGATTGGAATACACATGGAATGGAATGGGATTCAAGATTGACAAGTTTTATGCGGGTAATTTGTGTGGAAGTCTTGCACCAAGTTGGGAGAATTGCAAAGTCAATGGGCTGGTTCACAGAAGGTACAATCTTTTTTGGACTGGAAGCCAGTCCATTCAAAAAGGTATTGAAGATTTCCTTTGCATACCCTGGACTTCAGGATACGGCTTACTTCCCACTCTAAGTGAACTTGAAAATTTAAGGGGTCTGGAGGGGGATGAGCCTTGCCCGCGTATAATACTTGAGCCGGTTCTAGGAGACACACATGACAAACTGGGTGGATACCTTTCCATTTTAAAGGTAAGGAAAGTTTGAACAAATTAGGGGAGATGACTGATTCTACTTTGAAAAGGCCAATCTTCTTCTCAGAAAGTTTCCTCAGGACGAGTGCTGCAAATGTTTCAAGCATTAAGCCAAACCTGGTCTCCTACTGTGAGGGTTGGTGCCAAAGTGCAAAGTTGGTCTACTTGCTCCTTGTAGCATTTGTTTTCTGATTTGAGGTTGGATCCAGGTTGCAATTGGAGAGATTGAATGAGATTAAGGTAGTTGGTAGCGGGTTGATTAGGTGCTACGTGAATAGAATCAAAATTTGGGTTTCTTCCATAAAGATTATGAAAGGGCAACTGTTTGGTTGAGGCGTGAGTGAAGTTTTTGTATGGGAATTTGGCAATTGCAAGCCATTGCAACCAATTGTCTTGTTGATAGGCGGCCTAAATTTGAAGATAGTGTTCAAGGATCTGATTTACTCATTTGGTTTTCCCATCCGTTTTCAGGTGGTATGCCGTTGATAAGTTGCAAGTGATTTTCAAATGCTCAAAAATAGAGGCCCAAAAGCTTGAAAAGAAACAATGATCCACAATCACTAACTATGTTATCAGGGAGACCAAGCTTCAATAAAACATGTTCTATGAAGAGATTAACTATTTCTTATGAAGAGGCAGTTACAGTAGAGCAAAGAAACAAAGCCATTTTTGAGAAGCAATCTACTACTACTAGAGTAGCATCATAACCATTAGAAAAGGTAATTGGGAAATGAAATCATTAGACAACAAATGCCAAGGAGTAGGCTAAATTGGAAGTGGCTGAAGCAGTTCATACTTCTGGTGATTCAAGGACTTGTTACAATTAGAATCCTGGCAGGTGTTAACATATTCTTTTACTTCTCTGGTAATACCAGACCAATAGAATCCTTTTGAGATCAACTGGTAGGTTTTATCCTGACCATAATGACAAGAAAGTGGAGAATCATGGCGAGAATTAAATAAATATAACTTAATGCAATGATTATTTTGAACTACTATACAATCTTTATAAACTAAATAACTGTTTTCATCTATGCTGTAATTTCTTGAAGCTGAATTCGCATCCTTGCACAGCTTGTTACACTTGGGGTTTTTAAGTTGGGCTTGTCAAAGTTTGGAAGCTTTTTCTTGAATTTGGTTGATGATTGTGCTGAGTTGAGCAGATTTCTTGGAAGAGAAAAGTTTCATAATATTTTCAGGGTAGTTATCTGCAAAGGTGCTCCCACCCCCCTTTGGTGAGCCTTGTTCCAACGTGATAAAGCATCAGGAACAACTGCATTTTTCCCAGGGAGGTACACAATTGTAAAGTTAACCTCAGAGAGGTATTTGGCCCATCCCGCCTGTCTGTGTGTGAGGACTTTTGAGCTCATAAAATATTCAAGAGAATTATGATCAGTAAGAACCTCAAAAGGCTCTACAAGGCTCAAAAGGTATGAACACCATTTTTTCAAGAAATAAAGAATTGCAAGAAGTTTGTTTTCATGAATCTTTTATTTAAGATCTGAAGCAAGCAACTTGCAAGACTCAAAGGCAACAGGATGAAAGAGATTATAAGAAGATGAAAACTGCAAGATTACTCCTGCAATTGCATATTACCTTGCTTCTGTTTCCGCAATAGTGCAAGCCAGCTTGTTGAAGTGAACAAGTATTGGACCAGTGGTAAAAGATTTTTTCAGAGCTTTGAAATCCAAAGCAGCTTTTTCTGTAAAAATAAAATGAGTGTATTTTGTAGAAGGTTTGTAAGATTCATGGTTTTTTTGGCGTATTTCTCAATGAAACTCCTGTAAAAATTACTGAAACAAAGAAAAAATTGAAGGTATTTCAAAGAATAAGGTGCAGGAGAGTCCATTATGAGTTGGATCTTGGATTTTTACATGTCTATTCCCTGCTGAAAAACTATTAGGCCTAAAAATTGAAGGGTTTGAGTATGAAATTGGAACTTAGATGCTTTTGCAAACAGGTTATTCTTTCAAAGTTGCTGCAGCACCTCTTGCATATGAGAAAAGTGCTCCTCAAGATTTTTTGAGTAGACAAGTATATCATCAAGATATACCACCAGGTATTTCTCTACAAGGTCAGCAAAAATATCATTAACAAAATGTTGGAAAGTGGAGGGAGTGTTACAGAGGCCAAAAGGCATGACAGTATACTCATAGCTGCCGAAAAGGGTTCACATTGTGGTCAAGTACTCATGACCCTTTTCAATGCAAATCAAGTTATAGGAACCTTGGAGGTCTAACTTCAGGACATAAGCAGTTCTGTGGAAGAGAGGGAGGAGTTGCAACATAGGTGGTACTGAGTAGGCATTCTTCTGGGTTACCTGGTTCAGTTTCCTGTATTTTACACAAAGGCAAAGGCCTCTGTCTTTATTTGGAACAAATAGGATGGGCAAGCCAATGTTTGAATTGCTTGGTCAAACAAATCCTTTCAATACATTTTCAGCAATGTATTTTTGAAGAAAGTTTTATTCTTGCTTTGAGAGAGAGTAGACTGGACTGGGTGCCAGAGGTGGACCAGTAAGTTCAATTTTGTGATCATATGAACAGGATGGAGGAAGTTTATCAGCCTTAAAAACTGAAAAGACATCAGCTAAGTCATGATAAACCATAGGTAAAGACTTTTGAATGATTTCTAAATCTTCAATCTCATCATTGTCTTCCAACACAGGGTTCAAAGTATTTGCACAATGTTAGAGGATTAAGGAGCTCAGAATAAACCTTTTGGCAGGCCCCTTTTTCTCTTTGAAGAAACAAGCAAGAGGTAAGTTGGACAAATAAGCAATAACTCCTAAATCTGAGGAGGGAAATTGGGAATGAGAGGCAGGATATTGAAAATCTCCTGGAGGAAAAGTTTCATCCAACTCAATGACAGTTTCAGGTAGGCTGTTTGATTCCTGGTTGACAGAAGGGTTAATTTTCTGATAATGCAAGGTGCAAAGGTTAATTAATCCATCTTTCCAATTCACATCTGGATTCCAGGAGACTAGGAAGTCATGGCCTGGAATGGTATTTTCCATTCCAGGGATATCCAAGACATGAAAATCCCATTCAAAGCTGGGGAAATTTGAAAATGTAAATTTCCATTTTGCCTTATGGTGAACCCAATGAGACAGCTTGTTGGCACTAATTGCTAGATAAAGGGGAAATTTTTCAATCTTGGAATTTTGTGGTGTTTTTATATAGCCTGAGATTGGGAACCCACCGGGTTTGGCGCGCTCAGCATTTGGTATATCAGGCTCAGCACTTGGATGTGCATGGTCCCAGCAGTGGCCGCTGCAGGCTCATCAGAAGCCTTAGGGGGCTCAGCAGCAGCTGTAGAAGGCTCAGAACAAGCTGTAGCAGGCTCAGCAGTAGGCACCGCGGGGGTTGGCATACCAGTCATGGGTTGGGCTTGATTGGATGTGGCGGGCCGCCGCCTGCTTGGACATTATGGCCCCAAGAATGGATCTGGCCCAACCAGGTTTGCAGGAAGCTAGTTTGTGGACTTAGGACGGGGCAATTCGGGCTATAGGCGCAGGCAAACCCATGGGGCACTGGGCAGATATGGACAAGCGGGGGGCTTGGAGTAGGGCACGGCAGAGGGCGGCGTCATGAGAAGGGCAAACTGGTTGTAAGTAAAAGTAAGCGGGAAGTGAATTGATTAGGTTTGGGCTAGGATTCTGGGCCTAGGGTCTCTTTCACATTTGTTGTTGGGATTTCATTGTGCCTGTACTTAGGTAAGGTTTGAGAGTGTGGCATAAAGTCCGCACTCTCAACCCCAGCTCTTATATATCATGTTATTGTCAGATCTTTGGTGCAGGGAAGGAAAAGGAAGGGAAGGAATTGATAATCTTCTTTGATCTCTCTGTTTCTCTTTCTTCAAAATAAACAAGCATTCTTAAACTTAAAGATGCTGAGACCGTCGCTTTCAAACTTGAGGACAACTAGGGGAGTAGGTCTCTCTTATTTTCCACAATGTGTAAGATTTTTAGAGATGGAAAATGCTGCAATTAGAAAAGAAAAGTTGGCACCAGAATCAAGTAAAACTTGATAAGGATTTTTGTTGGAATGGAAAAGTAAAAATCTCAAACTTGGAGCACCAAGTGACTTGGAAGTGCAAAGACTGACTTGCTTCTTAGGTAATGGTTAGCTTCTCTTGCAAGTATCAGAAAAACTCCCAGCTATTGTTTTGATAGCTTAGATGCTTCACGCACTAGCGGCTTTGCACAACTATTGAAATTATGACTACCTCCCCAATACATACACAACCCTGCCTACCCCCTCCTTAACTGCTCCTTGCTTTTCAGCATCCTGGTTTCTGTATCCAGGAACTTGGGAGTTTTGTTGTCCGTCGTCCCTTTTGGGTTGGAGTTCAAATTTGAGGTTTATTTGATTTGCTTTGAATTCTTCTGTTGATTTTTTGAAGGATTGTTGGCCTTGGGGGCAAAGGTGGACTATCCATGATAATTTTTTCAAGAGAGTTTCTTGTTGTGATAGCCATTATCAAACTCAATCACCGGGTCAATTAGCTGCTGAAGGGAGGTTGTCCTATGTCCCCCAACTGCAAGCTGCTCAATCAAGCATTCTGGTAAACTCTTGTGGAAATGGAAGAGGAGTGCCCCTTTGTTCAACTGAATGTGGGACTGCAGCGTTTGGAATTGAGAGATGTAGATAGAAGCCCTACTATTTTCCTTCATCACCAAGATATTTAATTTTTAATTGCAGTTGAAAACTACATTGGGGTTGATGTGGTGACCAATCTGGGACACCTCATGGAAAATGAAAATTTTGAGTTTTCTTTTTTTTACATCCCCTTATCCATCAATACATTTTTTAGAAAAAAAAATCTGCACTCATTTTTAGGTATCTCTTGTTAATAGTCTACAGGCCTCTTGTGTATAAAAGGAGGGTCTCTCCCCTGCCTTTTTGGGTAATCCACCTCATATATCAATCAGTAATGTAATCATTCTGGAGGTCTTCTTTCCTTCCTCTGCAACTTCTGTGCTGGGTATATCTTTTGATTACCCCTTGATCCTTTGAGCCACCATACTCAATCTTTGATCCTTCCATCTGTAACCCTGATCCTTATCACCAACCATAGCTCTGCTGATTGAAGAGAATTCTGTCTGCTGGAATGTTTGAGTGTGTTATACTACTCTTGTTCCCTTTTTCTGACCATACTGGTCTGATCCTTCTCTGATCATCTTTCTGGATCCAGTGAAATTTGACCAAGAGGTTTCTTCAAGCTTGAAATCTGGAGTGATAGACCTCCATTTATTCATTAAAAGTTGAATTACACCAGGCTACTATTGAGTTACTTGAGATGTTTTGGGTTATTCCTGTTTTGAATCTGTTACTGCTTTGCTTCTAGAGCTTCAAAAACAAATTGCTTTTGTTTTGTTCAGCCACCCACAGTTATCTGGTACCCTTCAAGCGCTTGATTGCGGAGAGTTTGGGAGGTTCATTGAGAACCTGGAGGTTGGTTGGGATTGAGTTTATCTTTCCTAATCTTCTGCCAAAGACCAGATTTATTAGCTTGTGGGAATTCCTACTTACAACTGCCTTGCTCCATTGAACTCTGAAAAAAACTTTGAATTATTTTTTTCAAGTCTTTCCCTGAACCATCATGCCTCAGATAGTATTGTTTTGATTGCAACCAACTATTTCCAAACTCATCCCTTACATTGATTCATTATTTGCAAGTCCCTGGACCTTGATTCTGGTTGCATTTAAACATTATTGTAACTCTTAGGAGGGAAGCCTAAACAGAACTTTTCCCCTCCACAGAACTTCTTGCGGGTAGCAGCATTTGGAGTCCTACATTTGGTCCCCTGGGCTGGGATCAAACCAACAACCTTGGGATTTACAGTCCCATCATCATTGTTTGGAATTAAAATTTGAAATCCAATCTTTTACCATTTTTCTTCTCTGTTCTCTCTCTTCTCAAATCTGATCCGTGGAGGCAACTTATCCTAGAAGTAAGTCCTCCCAATTTATGCACCATCCAGGAAAGGTAATTGTTGTTTTTTGTGAAACCCTACTCCTGCCACACTTGTGAGCAACTTTGGAAATCTGCTCTTTGGATCCTCTAGGAATTCTTTCATTTGAAATGGCATCTAATGGTACCCCAACCACCTCTGCTTAACCAAAGATGGTCAAGATCAAACCCTAGAACAAGAACTTAAGGTTCAATGGGGTAAATGTCAAACTGTTCCTGGACTCCTACAAAATGGCTGCTGAAGCAGATGGAGCAAAAAATACAATATGGCCTATCAGTTACAATTCTTTAGCTACTCTGATGAAGTTATGGAAGTAATTGAGTTGTTTGAAGGATTTGAATCCCATGATTGGAAGCTTCAGAGGGAAGCAATGTTGGCATATTGGGGTAAAATTGGTGTACCTTGCTTTACTTTGCAGGACTTGGATGCTCTTATCTCTCAATGGATCTCAAATGGTGGTGTCTCTTCAGCCTCTGAATACCAGGCTTTTAGGAAGTCTTAGAATCCTATCCAAAACTATCTTATCCAAAACTATCACATTGATTCAGTGGAAAAATTTTGAGCACAATTCTTCTAATCTTTTTTGTTGGCTGTGCAGGAAAGGATTAAAGACAAATTGGTCAAATCTGGATCCATGATCACCACCAGGGATAATTGATTCAAAATCCCTGTTTTCCTTATCCTTAGGAGTACTGTGGATGAAGTCATGAAAGGTCAAACTGCTTTAAATTTTGAGAAACCTAGAACCACTGAACCATTTCATGCTCCTTCTTTTAAAGAATCCAACAATATTATGAATAAGATTATGGCAGATAAAAGACACAAAGAAGATCCTAATTTTACTCAAGAACCTCCTACTCTAGAAGAAATCACTAACATACTTTGACCTTTTGAGAATAAAATATATCAAAATATTTCTTCTCTTGCTACTCTTAAACCCTCTACTTCTGTCCTCTAATCTACCCTGGTCTGTTACTATTGTCATAGGGAAGGCCATGGAACTGGAAAATGCTTGGAAATCCAGAAGGATATAAAGGAAAAGTTGGTGGAGCAGAAGGGGAAAAATTTCTTTCTTACTAATGGTGCTCTGATCCCTTTTGATTCATCTTGCCCTATTTGTCATGTGGTGGCCTCTTATCAGCCTCCACCTCCAATGAAAGCATGCCTTGCTTCCTTTGATTTCCGATCTTCCTGTGGTACTCTTTAAACTTGGTACCCTCAAGCTATCTCTTCCTCCAGTCTTGCTGGGACTAATTATCAATCTTATCCAGCTATTAAAAAACATGAGGAACCTAAAACTCACAAATACCCTTCCTTGAAAACTTAAATTCTTCAAAAACCAGTGAAACCTCAATCCCCACCTGAGCCTCCTTCCTCTGATGTGGAAGACATGGAGGTGGAAAAGGAGCCACTCATGGAAAGGTATCCAGATCACTCAGATCCTTCTCCTTCTTCCGAGTCACCTCAAACTTCTGATTCCATCTTAGTTCCTGCTTCACCTGAACTTCCTCCCTCCACCCAGCCCAAAGTTTGATTTGAAAGGGGAATCTCAAAGGACCACCAGAATGCTGTGGAAGGAGTATTAAAGAAAGTTTCTGATCCCAAAATTCCTTATCTATCTGTGGCTGAACTCCTGTCAATCTCTCCATCTGTTGCTGAAGGAATGAAGAAATGAGTATCTTTTTGATGTGTGGAGATTGGTCCTGAAGAACCAAAGGTCTCATTTGGCACTTTGATGGAGGATTATGGGGAACTAGTCCTTTTTGGACCAGGAGCTGGCAAGATCAAGCTGGCTGTTGATTCTAGTTATCAATCTTTTGGGGCTGTTCTTACTCAGGAAGATGAAAATGGTTGGGACCGTCCTGCTCTTTATGAATCTTTTCTATTATCAGAGGTAGAGTCTAGGTACTCTCAGCCCAAATTAGAGCTTTGTGGTGTGGCTCAAATGATGACGAAACTTCAAACCGTTCTCTGGGGCCAACATTTGGAACTGCAAGTTGATGCTTGATCAATCAATGAAATGATCAATGCTCCCAGCCTCCCCAATTCTCCTATGACCTGTTGGGTGGCCTTCATCCAGCTTTCTTCTTTTTATATTGCTCACAGGCCTGGAAAACCTTTCACTATGCCTGATGGTTTATCTTGAAAACCTCTTGGAGACGCTGAATCTGATGTTGGAACTGATTTCAATGAAGAAGAACCTTTAATCCAGCCTTTCTTCTCTTTCTCTTCTCAAGATTATTCCGGCTTTCATCAAGTTTTCTGGCTTAAACTAGAGAAGTACCTTTTAACTCTTCAAAAATTTCCTGATCTCTCTGCTAAAGAATTCCAATCTCTCAACAGAAATTCCTCTAGTTTCTTTGTCCAAAGCTCCAGGCTTATGAAAAGAGGAAATCCTTGTTCTCTTATTGTTGTTAATATTCCTTTTACACAAGATTCTATCCTTGAAAGTCTCCATGAAGGCCTTGGTCATTGTGGGGAAACCAAAACTAATCAAAAATTTTCCAAACAATTCTGGTGGCCATCTCTGAATAAATCAGTCTCTCAATGGTGCAAGAGTTGCAAATTTTGTCAAAAACATAATCTTAGGCGTCCAACTTAAATTTGTTATCCTACTGGGGAGTCCACTGAATTTGGAAGGATTGCTATGGATGTGGTTCATATGAAGGAAGGTGGTGCTAAGTACCTCATTGTGGCTGGAGATTTTCCTGGATGGTTTGAAGCAAAATTTCTTAAGAATCTTAGCTCTGAATTAGTGGCAGATTTCCTCTATGAGACCTGGACAATGCATTATGGCCTGGCTCAATCTTACTCTACTGATGGTGGCTCTGAATTTGGTGGCAAACTTTCTGAAATGATCCAATCTCTTCCTGGAGAACATAGAGTTACTAATCCTTATTATCCTGAAGGCCAAGGGATGGTGGAAAAAGGCTATGCTCCTTTGAAGGATGCACTTGTTAAGCTTGCTGGTGAAAGTGGCAAGAATTGTTTCAAATTCCTGCCTCTTGTTCTCTTTTATGATCAAATCTAAACCAAAAGGACTACTGGCTACTCACCTTATGAAATCATCTTTTGCCAAAGAGAAGTTCTTCCTTTGGATCTGGAAATGGAATCTTTCTTGGGTATCCCTTGCGACAAGGTGTCCTAAACTACTGATATGTTAGTGGCTAGATCCAAGCAACTGGAGAAAAGTGAAGATTTTCGTGATTAAGCTTACCAGAAGATGATGGGGTCCCAAGCAAAATCAGTTCAATAATGGGAGGACAAGCACTCCAATCAAATCAGGGACTTCTTGAACCCTGGTGATCTACTTTTAGCTTATAATTGATCTTCATAGACCAACTGTTGCAAGCTTTTCTAAAATTGTTGGAATGGTCCTTATTTGGTGGTTCACCAAGTTAGAGGTGGATCTTATATTTTGGAGGAGCTGGATGGTACTCAACTGGCCCAAAGGTTCTCTGCTGATCAAGTCAAGAAGTTTCATTTTTGTGGAGGCAACTTATCTCAGAAGTAAGTCCTCCCAATTGTGCACCACCAGGATTATTTCTACATTTTTGTTGTAAACTCTACTGTATGCCACATTCCTGAGCACCTGGGACGCCTTCTGTGTTTTATCTCTGCCGCTTCTAGGGCTCTTGTGGATGAATCAAGATATTTTCCAACCTTTCAGTCCCTCTCAAGATCAAGAAATGGCCAATCTTCTGTTCAATTTCCTTGTATTTCTCCTTCTATTTATATCTTCAAGTTCAAGATGCAGACTAGGGACAGTCTGTAAGTTTGGGAGAGATGTGCTGACCAATCCGGGAAACCTCATGTAAAATGGAAATTTTGAATTTTTTTTACATCCCCTTATCCATCAATAAATTTTTTAGAAAAAAAAAATATTTTCACTCATTTGTAAGTATCCCTTGTAAATAGTCTACAGGCCTCTTGTCTATAAAAGGAGGGGCTATCCCCTGCCTTTTTGGATCATCCATCTCATATATCAATCAGTGATCTAATCATTCTGGAGGGCTTCTTTCCCTTCATCTGCAACTTTTGTGCTGGGTATATCTTCTGATTTCCCCTTGATCCTTTGAGCCTCCATACTCTATCTTTGATCCGTCCATCTGTGACCCTGATCCTTATCACCAACCATAGCCTTTCTGGTTGAAGAGAGTTCTGCCTGCTGGAATTCTTGAGTGTGTTATACCATGCTTGTTCCCTTTTTCTGACCATACTGGTCTGATCCTTCTCTGATCATCTTTCCAGATCCAGCCACATTTGACTGAGAGGTTTCTTTAAGCTTGAAACCTGGAGTGTTAGATCTCCCTTTATTCTTTAAAAGTTGAATTCCACCACGCTACTCTTGAGTTCCTTGAGAAGTGTTGGGCTATTCTTGTTTTTCTTTCCTAATCTTCTGCCAAAGACCAGAGTTATTAGCTTGTGGGTGTTGTTACTTAAACCTGCCTTGTTCCATTTAACTCTGAACAAAACTTTGAATTATTTGGTTCAAGCATTTCCCTGCACCATCTGGCCTCAGATAGCATTTTTTCCATTGCTACTGACTATCCCCAAACTCATACCTTACATTGATTCCTTATTTAAAATTTCCTGGACCTTGATTCTGGTTAAATTTAAATATTATTGTAACTCTTAGGAAGGCAGCATAAAAAGCACCTTCCCCTCCACAGAAATGCCTGCGGCTTAGCACTGTTTGGAGTCCTATATTGCCAGACAAGGTGAACATTTTTTGCTTTAATTTGTTCCAGTTGTTGATTTTACAAGTGAGACCAGTATTATCTAATAATTTGAGGTGCGGTTCAAACCATTGCAAGACTCTACCTTGTCAAAAGGATGACGCATAAATGTCTTTTTGAGGGTTGGAAGGGAAGTTTTTTGGGTCATTGGAGAAGATGATTTTGCAAGCTTCTAGGTAGGAGCAGAGCTTATGTGGATACTCCCCTTTGAAGTGGTCAGCCTGCTCCATGTCTGGAGTGCAAAAGCTTGGAGTACTTGCACTAGGTTGAAAGTTATGTTGATTGAGAGCTTTGACCAACATAGAGATAACCTCCTGAGCTTCTGACTAGGGAGAATTTTGGCTGGGCCTTGCCCTACCACAAGTTGAGTTTTCATTGGAGAAGTGGTTGGAATCTTTGAGTTTCTCAAGAGTATCCACCAGAGCCTTGGATGTGAGTCTTTTGGCTAAGGGGTCATTGAGTGTTTCAACTGACGGGGATTTAGAAGAGGTAATGGGATCTAAGGTTTTTCTGGCCCAAGAAACTCTGGATCTCCCTACCTATTGATATCATCATTTTAAGGGGTGAGGGAAGTGTTTTCGGTCAATCAAGTATGTGACATTGTAAAAAATAAAATCTAAGATAGATTGGCAGTCTATAAAGGATGAGTTGATTTAGTTAATTTAATTTCACAAGACTGCGCCATGTAATGGAGGGGATCTTCAGGTGATTATGAGCACAAAGGAGAAAGCTAAGTGCAAAGACAAGTGCAAGGTAGCAAAATTCTAACTGCAAGATATGGTCAACGGCAAGTAGAAAGAGTGATTGAGTTTTTCTGTAGAGATGAAACTAAGGAAAGGCCCAATTTGATGGTCTTTCCTTAGCAAAGCATAAAACTTATTAAGTTAACTTACTGAGGAAAAAATCTGCAGGCAAGGAGTGAGTCCTTATAAGGTAATCCGGAGAGACTAGATACAACCTGATGGAAAGTCTTCTACAGCTAGAGAGCGTGATGAAATGAATGACAGGAATGGAATGGGAAGATGAAACTGAACAATATAACATATCTGGAGTCATAGCATGGGTGAAAGACATGGGAACCGTGCAAGTACGTGTCCTAGTAAATGTGTTGCATGAAGGAATGACATGAGATGACACTGAAAATGTACAAAAGTAGTAACAGAGGTGACAATTCAGGGAAGTGCATTAATCCAAAGATGGAACTAAAAGAATTTATGTGGCTTGATGAATGTGCAAGCTAGAAGAGGGGCATAAGTAGTCCAAGGGCTGAGATACCCAGGGAGAGATTGAGAAATGTCTGAATGAATGGTGAAACAACTGAAAGGCTTTGCAGGTATAGACTAAGTCACCAAGATTGGAAGTTTATTGCACAAGCTGAGGTAGTAAGCGGAATGCACTATTAATGGTGTGCTTTACTGTTTGTCACGCTTAAGAATGAGGTAGATTTTACTTGCGAGAAGGGTATATCAAAATTGAGGAGACAATGACCCTTAACTCTGTAGCAGACAGAAAAATTCATTACCTACAAAAAATTGAATGAGTTTGTCATCAATTCAAAAATGGACATCTTGAGGTTTTGGTTGGTTTGAAGTGAAATAGAGTATGAGAGAATGAGAGGAGGAAATTTTTGTTGACTGCAAGGGCATTTGGGATAATATCCTGATTTGATATACCTTTGTGACAGTTGAGGCTTGAAATTTTTGGAAAATTGAAAGAGAATGAGAATAGGAGAACAAAAGCAAAGTCACTGCTAGGATGAAAACTTTAAAAAATTAATATAAAGTTTCAAAAACCATAAATATCAACATCCCAGCTTAACTCATCATTGGAAGATTTCATGAGCTGACATACTTGACAAAAAAAGTTTCCACTGCATTAATTACATTATTTGTGAGTGAGTCCAGCAGAATATCTTCAGAAAAAATTGATTTGACTTGAATGAGGATGTCTTTTTGGTGGTTTTGAAAACTCTTCATATTTATTTCAATATTTTTAGTGTGAGAATTTAACCCAGATTTCTTAAGCTTTTTTTCAAATGCTTTGTGGTCAATCAAGTGCATGGGTACATTGAAAAACAAATTGACAAACATAACTGATTAGGTGGTTCAGCCGTCTTCCTTCCGAGTGGTTGGTTGGAAGCTTATTAGATTTGGATTTGGTAAGACAGTGAGCAATAAATTTTTTTTTGAAAATTTTTCAATAGATGGGAATTCCATGTAAAATTTAAATTATACCTTTTTGAGACATCCTAGTGTCAGGGATGTCTCCCCAATGTGCATTCCTGTAGCTGACTAGATGATTGGTCATTCAATCCCTCCTTAATTTTAGTTTGAAGTTGATTTTTTTCCAAATATGAAACCTCACAATTTGAACTTCTTTCTGGTGTTTAATACCAGTGGTTTTTGAGAAAAAACCCAAGTGAGATAGGGAAAAGCAGAGATACGGTTTATCCAGTTTAGCTATCAATTTCAACCTTGCCATAGGTTAACTGTATTCGATTCCAAGTCCCTTAAATTGTGAATATATTCTTAAGTTGCTGGTAATAGGTGAATTCCTGATGTACAAGGGTTATTCAGAGGCTTGGAATCTTGGAGATTCAATTCCTCAAGCCCTTCCTCAATGTGGTTGGGCAAAGAAAGACTAATGAAGTCACTCCCATTTTCAACTTTCATGCCAAGAAGTATATCAACTTCAAGCACTGAAGAATCCTTGAAATTGTCCAAAAATGCCGTTTTGAAATATTGAATTTCACCTACAACTACAATTTTTTCAAAATTAAGAAGGAGCACAGTGACTGGGTCCTTGTAGAGTGACAGGCAGGATTCTTAGTTTCTTTCTTTGAAGGCTTGGCCCTTGATAAATCTGCAGAGGTTTTTTTACCAGTTGAGTTGTGCTTTATTCAGTCTGTAGGGGATCCATTTATCTTTGGAAACTTTGAGGTTCTTTTGGATAAAATTGGAGTTTAGAGGTACATTTTCTCATTTCGTGGAGCATGAAGAAAAGCTCCTTTTACAGTGAAACCAAGGATAGGTTATTGTTTGTTCAAAAATTAGATTAGAAATTCTCAGAGAGAAGAAATTTTTACAATAGGACCAAAGGCTTTCAGATATTTAATCCCAGATTGTTGATTGAAAACTGGAACACACACTCTTTCCTTAAGGTTGAAAGTGCCAGAATGGGGATATTGTTTTTCCTAAAGGCGCATGTAGTTTCTAGTGGATTTTTGACTTCTGAATCTCCTGCATTTTTCTATAATTCAATATCTTTGGCAGTATTTATCTCTTACCTGATGGAATGAATCAAGCTTGGGTCTTCAAGAACTTTGTGAATGTTCTTTTTCAGGTCCAATCAGTAATAGCTGTACCTTTCAGGGTGCTTTATTAAGCTTCTTTCTTTTAATCTTGGTCTTAAAAAGTCAAGAACAACAGTCTAATTGCTATCTGAGTTGGAAGAGCCTTCCTCATCATTTGAACCAATGATAGGTTTTAATCCACAGGATTGTAGGGAGAGGGGGTTTGAGATGCTTGAGAGTTTTCCAAAGGTGCTTTTGGCGTCTTCATTTGAGGATTTTCTTCTGAGTCATCAGGGAGGGTGTTGGATTTAGACTTGGTTTTAATGAATTGAACATGCTTTCCCTCTACTATTCTTCATGTTTTGAGGATGATCTTATAAGAATAAAATGTTGGATTGAATCCTATCAGCTTAACTTCTGCACCTTTTGTTGATAATCTGATATTTTTATGCTAATATTCATCTCTATTATCAACTGATCATTTGATTCTTATTTATCATTTATGCTCCTCTTCCTTTTGTTATTTTATTGTCTTCTGTTATTTCTATATTAAACAATAATTTTAATGGTTTGTGCGTTATTCCACTCAAACCTGAGAAAGCCCAAGGCATCACCAGAATTTCACAGATAAATTCTCCTCAACTTGATTCAACTTCACTCTGCAATCTATCAACTGTCAGCTCTCTGATACCAGGAACCTTGCAGTCATTTAGCCACAGAGAGTGATAAAAATACTAGAATAATAATAATAATTATTATTCCAAAAATAAATGCTTAGAGGCTATAATAAATAATGGAATAAGAGAAGTTTCAAGGCTTAATTGCTTTTGTAATAAAAGTTTTTCAATACGTATATAAAAGAGGGGCCACAGTATTATACTACTGGGGGTCTTTACAGACAAAGCAAACTCTCTTCAAGGATCCTCCTTAGGAAGTTTAAGAACCTTGGAATGAAGATGGGTGCCTTAGAAAGGGCTCATTTCACCAATGGCCGGGCATAACAGCACACTGGCCTAGACAGGAAGGGAAACACTCACTCTGAGAACTTTATCACGAAAATCCTGCAATAATAGGAAGGGTTTCAGAGCAGATGGGGTGGATTGCCTGATTAAACTTCAAGGGTTCATTAGTTTCCAAGAAATGAATAATAATACTACAGACTTGTTCATAAATCACTTGCTTATACTCTTCATAAGAGCTTGAATAACAATGACACGGTGTCTGATTTATAATAATAATTCCTGGTAAAGTGATGACGGAATAATGGATCCAAAGAGGTCTGTATAAATACCTTTTTGGGGTGATTTTGAGGTTCTCAGGGCGAGTAGAGAGGGTTCTGCTCATTGGCTGAGACTGGCAAGCCAGTCAGAGCAAGATCGGAACGTCCACTTGGTGCTGTTAATCAGCTGACCTTTGATCTTCTGGATTTTGGTACTATTTTAGCCACAGGATCTGTGAATCTATTATGGGGTAAATTTTATCATTCTGGACTCATCCTGCATTTGTACTATTTATTATTGCTTTAAAGTGAACAGATGTGGACTTTTACGAATTTTCCATCATCTGCTGATCACGTAGATAATTTTTAATAATTTTTATGAACACTCCTTGTAGTGTTTTGTGGTCTTTAAAGATCAGAGTCAATTATTTACATGGCAATCCTTGATCTTTAATTTATTATTAAAAAACGTTCTAAACTTAATTTTTATTAATTTTAATTAAGTTTTGATCTTTTGAGATCATTAATAATGCATATGTCAAATTTTTACATATGCCAGGAAACCCTCATTAGGTTGTAGCTCTTTTGAGTGGTACCTGGTTGTCAGATTAGTCACCACGGATCCAGACGCGGGGATCAGTCAGTTCAGATGTGCGTGGGGTAGGATACGCTGCGTGCGTGGCAGAATTGGCTGCGCGCGGGTCTCTAGCACGCGGGAAACTGCTACTATGAGTATGTAGGGGTATGTAATGATGCGGGGCTGCACACAGGAATTGTGACATAACACATTTCTGCGTGTAACTCCTAAAATATACACAACGCCTCAATTCTGAGTGAATTTTAGGTGTAAACCCTATATGTGACAACATGTGTGAAATGTTTGAATGAAAAAAAGGTGCCTTACTGGTTTCATAATTTTTAGTACTTTTCTTTTTAATTATTTTAAAAATGTAAGGACTTGGATTTCAAGGGTGGGGCCAGCAAGTGACCCTACCTAATTTTGGGCGAGGAATCCATTTCGTTAATAATATTTATGGATTTCTCACTCCTTCTTTTGTTAATTGAGATATTTTAATTTTTTATTGTTTTGTGTTGCTATGACAGGTTGCTCTGTACATAGTAGCAAGCTGACATTCCCCCACTCCAAGACATGTGTATATCTGGAAAGAAATTCTGGGTCAATGCCTTGTGCTGGCTTTGTAGTTCCTTAGGTGTATGGGTCCATCAGGGATATTGTTTTCAGGTAACCATTCATCCTTATCAGCTGATTCTCCCTTGCATCTAACTAGGTAGAGTCTGATATCTTTCCCATTGATCCTTTCTTTTTTATCTTTAAGGATCTTGCTAATTTTTCCTCTGTCTGTTTCAGCTTCTTCTGCAAAAGGTATTTCAGGTGAAGGAGTATATTCTCCATTCCTTGGGTGGTAGTGTTTGATGAGACTTACTGGGAAGACTGGGTGTTTCCTAGAAATCTCATCACTAAGGATTACTTCCACAGCTGTCATACTGACACCAAACTCAGTCTAACCTCAGTCTAACCTCAGCAAACCCAGTCTAACCCTCAGGCCTGATCTACTTTCCAAGGAACTTCAACCTCAGGGCTCAGGGGACTTACATCAATATGTCTCCAGTAACTATATACCTCAGGATCTTCATGCAGTACATATCTACATATAGTCTAACCTCATACTATACACAGATAGACTCCATAGGCTTGCACATACTCAATCTCCCAGGTTCTACTCTACCTCTCTGTCTAGCCCATACCTCTGTGGGTTACCTCTCTGTCTAACCCATGCCTCTGTGGCTCACCTCTCTATTTAACCCATACCTCTGTGGGTTACCTCTCTGTCTAACCCATACCTCTGTGGGTTATCTCTCTGTCTAACCCATACCTCCTCTGTGTGGTTTATCCTTTGGGAATCCTTATGTACATCCTCTTGCAGATTGTATTACATAATCTCTCTACTTTGTACATAGTGTCATGACCCCCATGTACACTGTACATCCTTCAACTGGACTCTCCCAACTTAGACAGCTCAGACCTGGAACCTTGCCCCAATGTAGAAGCAGCCTAACCTAATGTAGTAGCATACCTGATCAGCCCTCTCTGTTACCTAGACTGTTCCCATGACATCATATGTATAGTCTGAGCCCCAATCACTTGTTCCTCTGTTGCAGTTCCAACCTCTTGTCTATTTAAACAGGCCTCCTCTTCCCTCTTCCTGATGGTTCCCCAAGAAATCAGTTTACTACTTCTTACTAGGAGATCTTCCCAGCAAGTGTCATTCAGCACTCTTCAACCCAATCCTCCTCTGCTCCTTGTATCCTCTTTTCAGTAACCTTGCCCCCAATCCTACTGTGGGTAGAGACCCCTCTGTGCCAAGCCCTGCTTGCATTTCAGCAGCCCTTGTGACAACAGCATTTTTACCATGAATTTTATTAATGGTGAAAGGTCCAACAAAAGCTGGTCTAAACTTTCTATTTCCAGCTAATTTGGTGAAGTTGGTGGTAGAGATCAAGACTTGATCACCAATCTTGAAATATGGCTCCTTATGGGTCTTATCCCACCTTTGTTGGTTATACTCCACAGCATCCTGGACAAACTTAACAGCATGTTTATTGGCTACATCTATCATGTTTTTGAAATCAAGTGATGTAGGGTGAATATTTGTTAGCTGGTGATTAAGGTTATCCTTGGGTAATTTAGGAATCCATCCTCTTTCCACTATGTAGGGTGCTTCCTTAGTGGTATATTGCTTGCTAATGTTGTAGGCCATCTCTAGTTCAGGTAAAAGGCTAACCCAATTGTGGCAATAACCATCAGAATTCTTGTATTCTAGACAAAAGCCACAGAAACTCCTGAGCATGTATTCCAGGGTCTGAATCATTCTTTCAGCTAAGCCATCCGTCTGAGGGTGATAAGCCGTAGAGAAAGCTAAGGTGGTTCCCAGCATGTCATGAAGATTTCTCCAGAACTCAGAGGTGAATTTAGGATCTCTGTCACTGATAATGATTTTTGGAACTCCAAAATCAGCAATGAGTCTGTTCCAAAATAATAGGGCAACTTCCATAGCAGTGTCTTCCTTGTGATTAGGTAGAAACTTTGCTTTCTTGGAGAAACTATCCACAATGACTTGGACTGAGTGGTAGGAATAGGCTCCTCCTGGCGGTCGTCCAATTACAAAGTCCATGTTGATGATCTCCCATCTTTTCTTGGGTTCAGCAATCTTTTGCAGTAGACCAAACCTTTTCCCAGTGGTCCTGTTGGACTTCTGAAATGTTTCACAACTAGTAACATACTGGATAGTGGAGTCTCTCCAATTGATCCACCAAGCAGTTTGTTTAACCTTATCTAAGGTTCTATTGGCAGATAAATGACCATATCAAACACGTCCTGGCTGAATGCCATGATAACTGCTCATATGGTCATCCTTAGTTAAGACTTTAACACTTGAATGTTGATGCCTGTAGTATACTAGACCATCCCATGTGGTGAAACGTCTGGCTTTTTATGGTTTAAAGAGGGGTTCAGGTGGGCTATTGATCAATTCAGATGGTGGAGAAGTACTTTCCATAATGGTGATCAGAGTTTCTATGCCAGAATTGTAAGATTCTTTCATTGAGTTGAACAAGGATTCATCCAATTCACAAATGTGGATTCCCATTATAGGAGCTTCAATTTTCAACCTGTTAATGTTAAGGATAGGGAAGATATCATTATCCTCTGGGTCATAAGCAGGGTTACTTGGGTCATTGGGTAAAGCATTCCTGCTCAAAACTATCAACATTCTGGTGTTTATTACCAGCTTGGTGAACTATGGTCATCTGACCTCTGTACTGTTGTATTGCTATCTGCCATCTTGACATGTGCCTACTAGGGGTCTTCATGTTCATCAAAGTCCTGAAGGCATTGCATTCGGTAATTACTTTGAACTTGGTGCCTTCCAAGTAGTAATGAAGTTTCTCCAGAGCCCATACTTTTCATTCTTGTCATGCTCCTCTCTTTCTTTTACTTGTCAATCCTTAGTCTGTAGTTTTAAGTCAAAGGGATCTTGGACCATTGGTGTTATTTTGAAATACAGTCAGAATTTCATTTCAGCTTATCACGGTTAAAAGCCAAAGGATCCATTGACTCACTTTCTGACCAATCCAAGGACCAATGGACCTCTTGCAATCCCTGCTCAAGACTTTGACGGATTCCATTCCCAGTCTTTCCAATTCCAACTTCTCACTATGGAGGTCTAAAATCCAAACAATACTTTCTCTTAAGGGTATTTCACATTGGCTGAACTCATCGGAACCCGACAAATGTCCCCCCAAAGTCAATCTTGAAATCGTTGGATACATCCTCGCCAAGCTGGATAATTGTACCTACATTAACTGTGTGAAAGATCATCACCTCTCAAACGGAATCGAACTTTGGAAGTCAATAAATGAATACTACGCCTCGTCCCAAACGGCCAACCAATCCAGGGTCTTCTTTAATTTCCTCAATCTCCAGTTTGACCCCAAACAAGTAGAGAAATTTATCACCAATGCTAGAGCCTCCCTTCTCCAAATTGCCAAAATTGGAATCCAAATGGACAACAACATTGTATCCTACCTTTTGCTTTATAAATTCCCCCCTAGCTGGAACACCTCAAAACCACCATCACTCATTCGCTGGGTGATGCCAAGATTGACGCTGACTTGGTCCTCCAACATCTCAACCAGGTCAAAAACGAAGTGGTAGCTGGATCGCATGCTTCCGCATTGGTAACAAGGACCAAGGTCATCAAGTGCCGATCAACATGGCACAACCCTCAATCCAACCACGATCACAGCAAATGCTGGTGGTTGTATCCGCACTTGCGACCGAATCCAGGCGGCTTTCAGAACATTGGAGTAACAACCAACTCCCCAACATCTCAACCTCCAAAAACCCCCTCTGCGCATCTAGCCTACAACTTTGCCATGGTCACGTCACCAGCTCTTGACCGCAACCAAATACTGCTCGTTCCAGAGCATCAAATTGTATGTTCAACAATGTGAAATTCTTCTCAAGTCTCCTTCCCAATGATACTAAAATACAAACTGGTAATCCCAATGCCCCCATCGCCTCTTTGGGAAACAGTTTTGCAAGTCTGACCACTCAACTAGCGACACTCAACCTCCAGAACTCCCTCTTCGTTCCTAATCTAGCCGTCAACCTAGTTGCCCTTGGCCAACTCATTCAAAAGGGCTGTTCATTGACTCTCCTGTCCCCAAATTGATTTGCCGTTGTCTACAAACAGCAGCAAATACTCTCCGGAGACATAGAGGACAATCTCTTCTTCATAGACAACAAACTAAACCAACCTATCTCCATTTCCTACACGTTTGTATCCCTTTCCACAATTCACAAACGGTTCTGTCATCCCCATCACGAACAAACTCTTTGATTATCCAAGGATTTCCCTAACCTGAAATGGGATCAAATTGAGTGTGTTTCTTGTGCAAAGGCCAAAATACACCGACAACCTTTTCTCAAACATCTTCCCTCAAGCATGAATTCCTTTGATCTCATTCACGCTGATGTGTGCGGTCCCATCAATCCTTCTTCCTTGACTGGGTGCAGATACTTTCTGCTCCTCACCAATGACTGGTCCAAGTTCAAAAAGTGTGTTCCCATTCGATTGAAGTCTGACATGACCAAAGAAGTGATCAAGTTCATCAAGCTCCACGCAAATCAGAAATGAAGAATGCTTAAGGAATTTCACTCCAATAATGGCGGAGAGTTTGTCAACCATTGTCTTAGTGCCTTCTTCGCTGAAAATGGAATCAAGCACTCAACTTTGGAACCATACAGCCCTCAGCACAATCCCGTTGCTGAAAGGGGCAATCGCACTCTCTTGGAAGCCGCGAGAACCACAATGATTGACATGAACATTTCAAAGTTTTTGTGGGACAAAATTCTTATCAGCGTATGCTCCATTCTCAATTTCCATCCATCCTCCAAATCCAAAACATCCCTCATCAATTATGTACTGGCCATCCACCTAAGACACATCTCATTAGGATCCTTGGCTCTCAGACCATTGTTCTCAATCAAGCCTCGTCTCCTGGCAAGTTTTACGAGAAAGGAATGGAGGGCATTTTGGTCGGGTTTGATTTTGACCTAAGTTCCTTTCAAATCTACTGCCCTAATTCCAAAAACATTGTTTGTTCAAAAAATGTCAAAATATTCAAAGATTCCCCTCTTTCCTTTACTCTCTCCAATGATTCCTCAATCTCCAATAACTGCTTTAATCCCCTTCTAACTGATGATTCTTTACTCATTGATACTCTCAATTCCAACCTCCCCGCTGTCTCACCCTCCGCTAATCCTCTCGATGATCAAAATCTCATTTCTCCAAATCTGCAACTCCACACTCCCAAATCTATTCCTACGAACCCTCCAAACCTCTCTCAGCCCGCTGATTTCCAATCCAATCCTCCCAACTCTGACTCTGATAATGACAACTCCAACGTGGCCGCTCAACTGAAAATTGAATCCTCTCTCAATCTTTGGGATTGATCCACACTACAGAAACCTCAACGTTACGGATTCCTTGCAAGGACCGTTCCCAAAAGCTACTATGAAGCCACCCACTGTGACGATAAAGAAAGATGGATAGCCTCGATGGAATCCAAACTCAACGGAATCAATCTCATGAAAGTCTGGGAGGGGGTTTCCTCTCTCCCTGACGGCAAAATTGCCCTGTCAACTGTGTGGGTCTACCAAATCAAAGATAGTCCTGAGGAAACGGGAGTCTCATTCAAATCTTGACTCTGCGTTCAAGGGTTCAAACAAGTGGAGTCCTTTGACTATGGTAAAACCTACGCTCCGACGGGCTCCATCACTACGCTTTGAGTCCTATTAGTTTATGCCCTACATCACAAGCTCACTCTCTGGCAAATGGACATCAAGTCCGCCTTCCTTCATGCGCCGCTGGACGAGGAACTCTTCATCAAAGCCCCCTTAGGTTACAATACTCCGTTCCCTTACTTCAAGCTCAACAAGGCCCTCTATGGTCTGAAGCAAGCGCCTAAAAGCTGGTACGACACCCTCAAGAGCTGGCTCCTCAAGGAAAATTTCACTACATCGAGTGCCAACCCTTGTCTTTACATCAATACAGCCACCAATGTTCACGTGTTTGTGTACGTTGATTATTTATTAATAGTTGGTAACTCCGTTGAATTCCAAAATTGCCTAAAAGCTCAGTTCAAGATCTCTCAAGAAGGCCCTCTAAGTAAGATACTAGGAAACCAACTTGTGAATACCAAGGATGGGCTCGGACTTCTGCAGTCTAATCACATCAACACCGCACTCAGTGAGCTAGGCCTAATCAATTGTAAACCGATCAGCACACCCCTCACTCCCAACATCAAGCTTCTCTCCGCCACCAATGACAAACATCAGGACTTCCTCAAACTTAACATCAACTATCGATTGTCCACTGGTTATTTGAATTTTATTGCCAGCCAAACGCGACCCAATCTAGCCTACGCCGTCTCAAATCTCTGTTGGTTCAATAACAAGCCCAGAATGCCTCATTGGACGGAATCCAAACATGCGTGGCGGTACCTAAGCACTTCAAAAGATCTAGCTCTCCGCCTTCAGAACTGCTCATTTGAATACAAAATTGAAGCTTTCAGCAATTCTGACGGCGGCAACAACCCCAAATCTCATAGAAGTCATACTGGCTACCTAATTCTCCTGTACGGCTTTCCCGTCTCCTGGCACAGTAAACTCCAAACTACCATTTCCCTCTCATCCACCAAAGGGGAACTCAAAGCTCTTTTTCTAGCCAAGCAAGAGAAGTTGTGGCTATCACAATTAATCACAAAAATAAATCCAAATTTGAAGTTCACCCATTGCTCTTTTGTCAACAACAAAGCCTTGAATGACCTAGTAAACCAAGAATCTCACCACGGAGCTCTCAAACACATCGATACACAGATTAAATGGTTGAGAGAGCAACACAATAGCCACTCCCTCAACACTCACCTCATTCCCTCCAATCAAATGCTAACTGATCCACTAACAAAGGCCGCCCTTTGTTCTTCCATCGCCAATCTCATTTCCTTCACTATGTCACCTCACATCTGATCACGGCGGTGTGTCATTCTTGTCATGCTCCAACCCTCTTGTCCCTCTCAGCCCGGCCGCATCACCAGTGCAAAATCTCCAAATATGAAGCCTCGCCATTGACCGTCTCACCCTCATCCACACTGCTCAGCTCCATTCTGATCCTTCCCCCATCCTGATTGTCTTGAAACACGTCCTCCTCATCCTCATCTCCTCCATCTACATTCTTTCTCCTCATCCTCATCCCTCTTGACATATCGCCCTCTTCCTCGCTCACTCTCCCACCTTCAATCACTCTCCCCGCTCACTTACTCCGATCCATCTTTCCTACTCTACATCTTTCCATTCCTCCCATTTCTCTTTACTCATTCCTTTCCAACCTTTCAAAATCTCTCACTCGCTCTTCTCTCCTCACCGACTTCTCAACATCTACTTATCAACATCTCACGACTCTAAACTCCCTTCCTCTCGTTTGTCTATCTCCATCGTCTTGTCAACATCTCTTGACAAATCCGCTTCCTCACATTGCTAGACCTTCTCCAGCCTTCTAACCTCAACTTCACTCACGCTCAATTATCAACTCAACACGATCACCTCCCTGCTCTCTCTTAAAGATCACAAGACTCAAGTTGATCAGATGTGAGGTTCACACCTACTGTCACCCATTTCATTTCTTTATTCTAATTGTTCTCTATTCTACTGTCACAGCCTGCACCCTTGTCTTCACTGCTCCTCTCTTTCTTTTACTTTTCAATCCTTAGTCTGTAGTTTTAAGTCAAAGGGATCTTGGACCATTGGTCTTATTTTGAAATACAGTCAGAATTTCATTTCAGCTTATCAATACTAAAGCAATGCATTCCATTTGGCTTGCACCATACCTTTCCTCAGTATCCTTAACTTGTCTGGATATGAAGAGTATAGGGTTTTCAACCGGTTTGTCATCCTCTATGACTTCCTGGTGTAATGCAGCTCCTAGCCTGTCCATACTAGCATCTATATAGGGTTTTAAGGGTTTAGAATAGTCTTGCTGAATCAGTACTGGAGCTGAAGCCATGGCCATCTTGAGTTCCTTGTAATTCTTAACTCTTTCATGAGTCATTTCAAACAAGGTGGTGTTGTTGCAGATTTCATACAGGCACTTGGTTAGAAGAGGAAACTTTGGTAAGTACTTCCTACAGTAGCTGCAGAAGCTAATAAAAGATAAAATTTCAGTTTTATTCTGAGGCATTTGCCTATTCATTACTGCTGCTATCTTTTTTTGGTCAGCAGCTAAGGTTAGTCCAGAGAAAATGTGTCCTAAGGCTTTCAGTTCTCCATAACCAAAGTTACACTTTTTCATTGAGACTTTCAATCCCACAGCAGAGATATTTTTGAGGACTAATCTTAATTTATCCAGGTGGGTATCCCAATCATCAGAGTAAATAATAAAATTATCAATGTTAACCATCATCCATCCTTGTATGATGAACAATCCTAGAACTTTGTCCATCATCCTTTGAAAATGAGAAGGAGAATTTTTTATACCAAAAGGCATCCTTAGATACTCATAAATTCCCAAATGAAATATAATTCTCATGAATTTCAGGCTATCAGGGCTCATAGGTATTTGGTGAAAACCTTTCAGCATGTCCATGGTAGTGATGTACTTAGCTTTTGACAGGTCATGCAGAGCATGGTCAATCCTTGGAATTGAATAATAATCAGCTTGGGTGAATTTTTTCAGCATTCTGAAATCTCCAACCATCCTTGACTTATCATTATGCCAAGCTATAATTACTGGAGTAGTGATATCTACTTGTTCTTTGTGTCCTACTTTCCTTAAGACTTGTAGGTCAACCAACTCTTGGATGTGAGTTTCAAGAGCAGCTCTGTATTTTGGACTAGAAGGGTAAGCAGGTCTCCTGAGGTTAAGTGGGTATGGAGGTTTTATGGTTAGAGTCAGAATCATATCATGTCTTTTGATGTTACCAATAGGCTGATCCTTGGTGCAGAAAGCATTCTGATTTTCAAATCATACTTGTAGGATTTCCCGTCTTTTTTCTTCATTGAGCAAAGGATTCAAAGCTGCTTGAGAGAAGTATTCCTGATTGAAACTCTCTAATTGTTTTTAATAAGTTGAATCAGAAGTTTGAGAATTGACATGGCATATTTGAAACTTCTTTTTCCAGTCTCCTCCTATGGTGAAGTATCTACCCTTGCTTTGGAATACATCTATACCATACAAGCAAAGAGAATCATTACCAAGGATGAAGTAATCACATACTCCGTTCTGGAGCACTACAAATTCAATGTTCAGTTAATGTGATCCTTTAGAGTGAGGGAGTATGATATCAGAGGACCATACTCCAACGGCATTAAGAGAAGAATTACAACTTCTGAACTTAGCCTGAGGTACGGTTAATAAGTTCAGTTTCCAGTTTGGGTCTTATTTCTCCAAATAAGTTGAACCAACACAAGAGCAAAAGGCTGCACTGTCCAAGATTAACTTAACAGGGGAACCTTGGATCAAAACAGTAGCGTAGCATGTTTTGCCTGAAGTGTAACTTTTTCCAGCAGAAGGTTTCAGAATCAAGGCCTTAGCCTCAGAGATGTGGTGGATCCTCAGGTTGGGATTCCATTTTTGAGGTAAGTTAGAATCCTCATCAACAGAATTTTTGTATAGAGAAGACTCAACACTTACTTCAATAACATTGATGGGGTTAGTGATCATCAAATCACACTAAGAAAGTGATCCATCAGTATCTTCAAGGTGGGGGTCAGGATTATCATAATTTTCTCCTTCAATAGGATTAATCCTTTTCCTAGGTAGAGGGCAATCAGGTCTTACATGTCCTGCTTGGTTACAGTTCCAACATACTTTTTCCTTTGATTCTGGAGTCTTCTTGACTTCCAAGGTAGTTGGATTAGTTGCAGGGGATTCCTTAGTTTTGGCAATATACTCTTCCCTTTTCCTAGTATTTTGTTCTCTGGGGAGTCTGCTGACTTTCTTATCTAAACCATTCATATCAATAGTCTCTTCCAATACACCTATCAGGGAAGAAAGATCAGAGTCCATAGGCATTCTGCACCTTAAACTGTGGTTGATTTTTCCAGGACATAAGTTGAGAATCTTTGATTTACTTCTTCTTTATCAGAATCCTGGTAGAAACAGTCTAACCTCATTCTCTGGTCTAAGCACCACTCATGAGGTTTGTCCTTGGATGGATCAAACTTGGAGGTTTCAAAAGTTTTCATCATCTTTCTTTTCCAAATCCTAGTGCCAAATTGTACTTTGATCAATTCTTTCCAAGAACTCCAGGATAAAGATCCAACTTCTTCCCTTTTATTGATAAACCAATCAAGAGCCACTCCTTCAAATATTTTGGGCAATCTTACCCCAAATATTGTATAAGGGAGCTCATAAGAAGCAAGGGTATAATCAATAACTTCAATGAAACTGACATGGTTGTATTCTCCTTCTCTGGAGAATTTAGGCTATTCAGTAATGGGAGGAAGTAACTTCACAGCCTTTTCTATCTCAGGAGTAGGACTGGGCCTAAAAGATTGATTCCTAGTTGTCATGGTTCTGAGAGGACAACTAGGAGTACTGGTGAACCTAGCAGGTCTAGTTTCTTCCAGGTCAATGACTGGGGAGTAAATAGAATTTAATTTAAGATCTCTAAGATCATTATTAATCATATCTAACTCCAAATCAAGTTTGTTGTTTAGTAAATCAATTTTGTTAATCAGGTGAGCTGAAGGAGTAGGACTAGTTTTCTTAACTTCTTCCTTAAGCTGGTTCATGGTTGCAAGAATATCTTCCTGAATAATTGATTGGTTATCATCAATATGTTTCATCAGGTCCAACTTACTAGATTTTATAATATCCTTGATTTTTTGTATTTCTAACTCATCAATTCTCATAGTCTGAGAGTGGGTATCAATCACTCTGAAAATACTCAGACTCAATCTATCCAATTGTTGACAAACTTTGTCAAAACAATGGCTGATAACTGTAAAATTGTGAGACAAATTTACAGAAAAGCTATTAAGAGCTTCTTCATCTAATTGTGGTACACCTTTTTCCACTTCTGGGCTAGGGATATTATGCTGTCCCAATTTTTTGGGTTCCTTAACTGCTGATGGACTGAGGACCTTTTCTCTTTGGGGTCCTTTCCCTTTAAGGAAGCTAACTGATCCCAAGGATTCCAGTTCTGCATGTAGCCTTCTACTTCTTCCTTTGGGATCAGCTTTTGCAGAGAAATATGAGATTTCTTTGCCAGAGAAATAGCTTTTCTCATACCTGGCTGATCCTCCTGGGTCTGAGCCAACTTGAATTGTTCCCAATAGCTCACGTGCTCTTTCACTAAAACTTTGACTCTTTCCTACTTGGTTGAGTCCAGCTGGGGTGGCATAGGGGGACTGGTATCCTCCTGGGATAACTTGTCGGGCAATGGGCAGTTCTCCAAGGCTCTTTTGGTCAAGTTGTTGGCCGCAGTTGTTGCCGTTGTTGTCCCATGTGACACTATGGTCACAAGTTTGAGAAACCTCATTGAGCTTGCGACTGGAGTCCTTGCGCACACGGGTTGCCCCGGGCAGAGATCCATACAATGGGGCTTTACCTGTTGCACTGGTGTTGCGCCTGTTTTGGTACATAGCACCAAAATAAACAATTAAGTCTTTTGTCAAAACTTTTGAGAATAGACTTAAAAATATAAAAAATAATATTTTTTGTGTATTTATATTTTTAATAATTTTTTATATATTTTTTAACTCACTTAAAGTTAAATTCAAGGGTACAAACACTTGGTTGGGATCACAACTGTCCTTGGGGGTTATTCCAACGGGTTCTGAGTGAGTTCCAATCAGATCCTGGGATAAATCCAAGGGTAAGTACAAGGGTACACTGCCTGGGAAATCCTCTAGGAGGTCCTGGTCAATGAGATCACCAAATACCAAGTCCACTGGGATGGATAAAGACAAAAAAAATATAGGTTTAATATTTTTTTTTTATTTTTACGTGGCAAGATGATATTTTTAGAAAAATAATCACTTTTATTAGTTTTGGATTTTTCTTTATCTTCAGGATTATTTAGTTTATAAATATAAAGCTTCCTTTGATAAATTTTCCACTCCTTATGTTGCCTTAATAAAGAATTGAAATTGATAATTCTTTCAAGCTCAAGTTTTTTGAAAAAATAGACTGGTCCAAGAAATAAATAATCAATGATTAATTATTGAAGGATATTTCCTGGCCAGACCGCCAGTTTTCAGCTCTCTGATACCAGTAACCTTGCAGTCCTTTAGCTACAGAGAGTGATAAAAATACTGGAATAATAATAATAATAATAATTTCAAAAATAAACGCTTAGAGGCTCATATAAATAATGTAATAAGAGCAGTTGCAAGGTTTATTTGGTTTGGTAATAAAATTTTTTCAATATTTATATAAAAGAGGGGCAACAGTATTATAATACTGGTGGTCTTTACAGAAAAAGCAACCTATCTTCAAGGGGCCTCCTTAGGCAGTTCAAGAACCTTGGAATGAAGATGGGTGCCTTAGAAAGGGCTTATTTCACTAATGGCCGGTCATAACAGCACACTGGCCTAGACAGGAAGGGAAACACTAACTCTGAGAACTTTATCACGAAAATCCTGCAATAATAGGAAGGGTTTTAGAGCAGATGGGGTGGATTGCCTGACTAAACTTCAAGGGTTGATTGGTTTTTAGGAAATGAATAATGATTCTACAGAATGCGTCATAAATCACTTCCTTGAATCTTAATAAGCACTTCACTAACAATTACACGTTGTCTGATTGATGATGATAATTCCTGGTAAACTGATGATGGAATAATGGATCCAAAGATGTCTGTATAAAACCCTTTTTGGGATAGTTTTGAGCTTCTTGGGACGCGTAGAGAGGGATCTTCTCATGGTCTGAGGCTGGCAAGGCAGTCAGAAAAAGATTACCATGTCCACTTGGTGCTTTTAATCAGCTTA